>OV651826.1:165513-194513 GCA_927349885.1 Psylliodes chrysocephalus
TTTAACTTGTGTAAAAACTTTTAATGTGCTCTGCTGAAAATGTGTTTTCATATCCAAATTGTATTTATTTTAAAGTGAAATCACAAAAGGATATAACTGTAAGTGTGTACTACAGATGCACATAAGCGGAATCGACGTTCAATATCAGATAAAACAAATCAGGTAAGAATAAAGGACCACGTATTATTGCGGGTAAAATGACATAGGTATATATGAAGGTAGAATGACACACTATGTCATTTTACAACCACACTTAGTAAATCAATTTGAATTTAGAAATTGTATCATTTGTTTTTTTTTAGCTACATTATGGTAGGTAAACGTGAAAGGACATCAACCAGGCAATCTTGGGATGAAGAAGCAATGCAGAATGCTATCCAGGCTGTAAAAAGTGGTCGAATGGGATGGTTAAAAGCTGCCAAACTCTTCAATGTCCCTCAGGCCACATTAAGGCGAAGAGCAAATGATGTAAACAAAAGAGCCAAAGGCTGTGCAAAGGTTTTGGGACGATTTTCAACTACATTTAGTCAAGATGAAGAAAGAGACTTTGTTGAGCATATATTGTTATTAGAGTCTAGATTGTTTGGAATTACTACTACAGATTTAAAAAAACTTGCATTTGAATTTGCCGCTAAAAATGCTATTCCAAATAGATTTAAAGATCGTAGCGCAGGACGAGAGTGGCTGCGAGGATTTCGTATGCGACATCCAGAAATATCCCTAAGACAACCTGAACCTGTATCTGCTGCTAGAGCTATGGCATTTAATAGGCCACAAATACAAACATTTTTAATACGTTGGAAATGACTCTGGAAAAGGAAAAAATTGATGTTGGTCGCATTTACAATATGGATGAAAGTGGCCTATCCACAGTGCAGAGACCTCCAAAAATTTTAGCAAAAACCGGAAAAAAACAAGATCGCTAACCAGCGCCGAAAGAGGCCAGCATGTAACATGTGTTTGCTGCATGAATGGTATAGGTAATTTCGTGCCGCCAGCTCTGATCTTCCCTAGGAAAAATAGAAAGGAAGAACTTCTAGATGCTTTACCTCCAGGGTCTTTGGGATTATTTCACGAAACTGGATGGATGACAGCTGATACCTTCGTTTTGTGGTTAGAGCATTTCCAGAATGTTGTTAAGGCATCTCTCGAATCAAAAGTTTTATTACTTCTGGATGGGCATACTAGTCATAAATCACTGAAAGCATTGACATTTGCCAAAAACAATGGAATCATTGGGGGGGTTGCTCGAATAGCCACCTGCGTAGATTAGAAGTCTTACAAAAAAAGATCTTAAAAATAATCTACAAAAAACCATGGATATACTCGTCAGATTTAATTTTTCAAGAAAGTAATGTATTTGATATCAGGCAGTTGTTTTACTTTAATGTTATCATATACACCTATAAAAATAAGTCTCTCCTACAAAATATAGCTCATTCTTATGATACACGTCAAAAACGCAATAATTATGTCGCTACAATTTCAGTAAGAAAAACCATAGGAATGAAATGTTATACTTACCTTTCAGCTAAATTTTTTAACAACCTACCTGAAATTTATAAAACCTATTTTCTGACGATAAATAGTCTAAATTTATTCAAAAAATATCTTGAGAAATATATTTATTTAACAGACAGACATCTTATCCACCATATGATAAATAACTAAATTACATTGGGTTTGTATTTTATATTTAAATATTAATTTTACATCTTATATTATATCCCTTACACAACCGTTAAGGTTTCTTAGGGATTCCTGTTTATTTTATGTTTGTAAACCTTTAGGTACACATTTAATTAACTATATTGTCCTATATCTTGTATTTACATGGTACACATAAAGAACAATGAAAAATGAAAAATAAACATTATTATACTAAATATTTTAATATGTAGTAACCAAAAAACAAAAATATTGTAAAACCTGTAAATGTTTTCTGGCAAAATAAACATTATTATTATTATTATTATTATTATTATTATGTTGTGCTTCCCTGCGCACTGTACCCATCGTATGCAGCCGCTGGATGTCTGCTTCTATGGTCCTCTGAAGATATTTTATAATCAGGAATGTGCACTCTGGTTGAAAAACCATCCAGGACGAGTAATCACACAGAATCAAATCGGTGAACTATTTACTTCTGCTTATGGGAAAGCAGCAACAATAAGAAATGCTACAAGCGGATTTTTGAAAACTGGTATTTGTCCATTCAACCCAAATATTTTCCAAGACGAATTTTTTGAGCCGGCTGAGACCACAGATAGATTAATGGAACCAAGCAGCACAGAAGGAGAAACATCTAATCATAGAATAGAGTCAGTCAGCAATGAAATAGAAGAAAGTGGTGTTACGGAAAAACCGATGCAACAAGAACAAGATGAAATTCGCAGTAAAGAAAATGATGCCAGATATGATCAGGAGGATAATAATACAAAAGAAAATATATTTAAAAAAAAATTAGCCTGCAGGAAATTTCTCCACTGCCCATAGCAAGTGGAACTAGAAAAAGGAAGACTAGACAAACAATAACCGGAGTTTTAACAACCACTCCTAATTTAGAAGAACTCAAGCAGAAAGAAGAAAAGAAAAGGCAGGGGAATGTTCGTCAATGCAAAAGGAACATTTTAAGTAAGCCTAGTACCACTGCACAAACAGAAAGTGAAGAAGAAGAAGAAGAAGAAGAAGATCCTTTTGCAGCCGAGGACAATGAAGATGATGCGGTTTGTCTTTACTGCAATGATTTGTTTAAAAATTCGCGGTCCAGGGAGCCTTGGATTTGTTGCATGAAATGCAAGAATTGGGCACATTGTAAATGTGCGGGAGTGTCCCTGAAGCTAAAAAAATTCATTTGTGAAATTTGCGAAGATTGATTTCTTATTTTGTTACTTTCTCTACGTATTTTTTATGTTAAATTGTTTTTACCATTTGTTTTGAGCATATGTCATTTTATACCCTATGACTGTGTCATTTTACATACATACATGTTGTAAAATGACATAGTGTAAGTTTTTTTTTTATTTAATTTTTTTACTAGTTTTTAATAGATATGAGATGTTTTTGTTCAAGCGTATCAATAAAGTATTTTCTAAGGAATGTGTAATATTTTTTCCAGTCCGATATTTCGAAGGGTCTCTGCAAAAACGAGTCTCAAATAAAAAGTATGTCATTTTAGGACACCTTCCCCTACTTTAGTCAGTCTTAAAATATATAAATAATGTTCTAATTGCTTTTTTTTTCAGTTGGTGATATGCCTGAACCCGACGATCATTCTTCCTACTGCAAAGAAAACGTAGGATCCCCAAAATAGTAGCACTGGTAAGTAATATTTGTAAAATTGTGTATTTTGTTCTAAAACATTCAGGTTTCTTATTTTATACACTTTTTGTTTCAGATTGTGATATACTCGAAGATCATTCATCCTACTTCAAAGAAAATGTGGACCTTTAGAATAACCCAACTTTGGATCGAATTACTGGTACTGGTAAGCAATACCTAATTATAAAATTGTTCTGGATTAAGTCTTGAAATGTTGGTTTGATAAATAGGGATATCATTAATTAATAGATTACTTTTTATTTCAGATTGTGATATGCTTGAAGACCATTCATACTCTTTTAAAGAAAAGGTTGATCATCAAAATATCCAAGTGATCAGTGAAATCAGTGAGCCTCAGCCATCAACTTTAAAAATTGAATCAACATTGGCTTCAAAAAATGAATATTTAGTCACCCCAAAAACTTCAATGGTCAAAAAACGCAGATACAAATGTAAGTTTATTTTAAATGTTTTAGAATTAATCTTGTAATTTTTATTGGTAATCATTATACAATTGTTAACAATTTAGGAAACTAATGGTATTTTTATTCAAATTTGTTTCAATAATTTAAACTAATCTGCTTCTTTTAGCTGTGATTAAAGGATTATTAATATTAATTTATTTATTCTTAAGTAGGCAATCTTATTTTGAGTAGCATAATTCATAATTAGATAATGTTGGCCAACTACTTTACTAAATTTAAATGAAATATGTATTTGCTTTTAGATTCTCGTCAATTATTATTAAGAGGCTCAGGGTTCAAATATTTGCATGAATTAAGTCCAAAATCCAGATTCATTTACAGAAATGCTCAGAAAATGAACAAGAATTCACAAAATTGTAAGCGCCATAGAAATAATGTCAGAAAATTATCTGTTGAATCTAACGGGTGGCCTTGACAAGCATATGGCGAATGTTATCAATGGTTAAAATTTGATTTGTAAAAATAGTGCAGTTAAGGTTGATTAATTTAATTAAAATATCTCAAGTGGTTTTAGAAATATTTAAAAATTTTTTATTTTTTTATGAAACTTCCACACCCTGTATTTCCGTAACAAAGCATTTTTGAGACATAGTGTATATGACAAAAATAACTTTATTTTAGCTCCAGAATACGCTCCTGAAGTTATGTACCGTACTTATCGAACACCCTGTATAAATATTTATTTATCTGTATGTTTATTTTTGCTATTAACCATGACATTTTTGTTCCTTTTTATGTTTTGTTTGACACTGTTTAGTTTATTTAATTATATGTTGTGGTTATCGCATATACCTAATTTAAACTTCTTTTTACTTCTGCTATACGTTTTACTTGAACACAACTTGAAAAACAAGCACTTTTCAAGCCGCCTCGCCCGTGGGGCGTCTAGAAAATAACCTGATTAAATTGTTAATTTAATAATCTATACATACCATCCGATTCTGCTTAGCCTAAAGTAACCTAAAAAAAATACACTTCCATTCGAAAACATTTCATGTGTTGGGGATAGTCTTTCAAAGATGAAAATGTTTATGTTTACGGTACCTACCTATTTTCAATAATAGTTGAAAAACTCATTAAAAAGGCTTCATCCGATTACTACCTCAATTTATTTAAAATTTATTACAGTTTATCAAACTTTTTTAAAGTAAATTAAATAATGTAAATTTACTAATAATTTATACGTTTTTATGGTATATAAATTTATTTCTGTACGCCTATGAGTTAAATTTGTAAAATGATGAATAAAAAAAAACCGGTTTACAACTTTTACAAATATCGATTTACTTATTGCGCGGTTGTTAGATTTTTACATCTTGTATGAGAACGATTGCATTACTATTGTTAAGAAAACCATAAACTTGGCTACAATGTCCAATCAGACGTTTGTGCTTTTGCCAAAGACGCTTAGCGTTGGTTACAGAAATTTTGTAAAAAAATTCTTGTGTAGACCTTAACTTTACTGGATAAAGAAATCTGTTCGATTTCTGGAATCAGTGAGGTATATATTATAGAAGTCTACCAAATAAGGGGAGTTCTTTTGGACAAAATTCCATTTTCTTTGGATTTAAGTGAAGACAATTAAATAATAATACTCACCTTATGTGTCTATTCGGCACCATTGGCACACACATCACACACTAAATACACTCTATAACAATGTTATTAATAATAAATAAACAGCACTATATTAAATCGCACGCGCACTACCGATATGTTTTTCGTTTGAAGGTCCGAGAAATACTGATTCATTTTTAATACATTAAATATAAAAACCCTTTACATAATGATATTAATGATTCACAAACGGTGGCTCATTCTAGACGATATCGAAAAATAAAAATATACAGGGTGTCTGTAAAAGGTCTTTACAAAAACATACCACATATTCCTTAGACCAAAATAAGTCGATTTAAGTAAAATTACCTTAGTACAAAGTTGATTCGTTTGGGTTCCAGAGGGCCTTGAAGTTACAATTTTTAAATCGTTTTTCCCATATAAATTTAAAACGGCGTATATGCGATTTTGCTGAAATTTGGTATATTGGTAGAGTTTTATGTGGCTTCAAAAAATGAATATTTAGTCACCCCAAACACTTCAAGGGTCCAAAAACGCAGATACAAAAAATGTAAGTTTATTTTAAATGTTTTCTGTTTTTAAAAGTTTTAGAATTAATCTTGTAATTTTTATTGCTAATCATTATACAATTGTTAATAATTTAGGAAACTAATGGTATTTTTATTCAAATTTGTTTCACTAATTTAAACTAATCTGCCTCTTTTGGCTGTGATTAAAGGATTATTAATATTAATTGATTTATTCTTAAGTAGGCAATCTTATTTTGAGTAGCATAATTCATAATTAGATAATGTTGGCCAACTATACTAAATTTAAATGAAATATGTATTTGCTTTTAGATTCTCGTCAATTATTATTGAGAGGCTCAGGGGTCAAATATTTGCATGAATTAAGTCCAAAAGCCAGATTCATTTACAGAAATGCTCAGAAAATGAAAAGAATTCACAAAAATAATGTCAGAAAATTATCTGTTGAATCTAACGGGTGGCCTTGACAAGCATATGGCGAATTTTATCAAAACTCAATTTCGCCTTAACCCTAAGACACCAAAAGGTCGGCGTTACAATTTAGTAGATAAAGTTTTGGCATTAATCCTACAAAAGCAGAGTGCAAAGGCTTACAAAACATTTTCCGATTTATTTGCTACACCAAGTCCTAAAACTTTATTGAATTTTTTGAGAACTATCCCAAGCAGAAAGAGAATTAATGACAATTTTCATACATTTAAAAAAAAATCGGTTGAAAAACTAAAAGAAAGAGAACGTGTAGCATTACTAATTTTTGACGAGATGTCCCTTGACTCTCATCTTAATGTGGATGCTGACAGGATGAATATCGATGGATTTGTAGATACAGGTGAAAGTGTCCTATGCCACCCAAGTTTTTAGTCGTACAATGGCATCGATAATAGAACTTTTTACTCTTGCAGGTAACAAATTTGTATTATTGATTTTTTTATTTACCTATTACATTTTACAAACACAGTTTCATATAATTTAAATATTGTCCTTGCTAAAGACATTTATTTATACAGTATCGGCTATTGAACACCTCCAATACAGTTTGCTAGTGTCGAAGCGAAAAATAAAGAGTTAATATTAGTAAGAGCATTATGCGAATATTATCAACGACGTTGCCTTGTGCGCTGTGTAATGTGAACATGCAGACGGTGAGATATACTTCTACACGACCAGCTGACAGCTGAATACGTTGATATTATTCATTTCCTTGCTATCACTAATGCTTACTCTGTAGTTTTCACTTGGACATACGCAAACGTATTAAAAAATGTTGGTTAGCAAACACTGTATATGGCACAGTATATAAATATTAAGGTGACAATTTTTTTTGTAGGACTTTCAACAGAAAATGAAAAGAAGCTTAATTCTGAATCTTTGGGAACCTCAGCAATTCTTAGTTTTTTTGATGGGTTATTTAACAGTGTTAATGGCCATACCCTCAGACCTCAAGGAGCTAAGAAATTGAAATGTGCTGTTTCCAAAACCATTGGCCATGTTGTGCACTGGATTTAAGCACGATGTCAATTAGAATGCATGTTTTTTGTTGATGTAAATGGGAAAAAGTTGCGCCCTCCTTCATTACAAAATTGAACAACCACATTATGTGGTTTGCAATACTTGTATACTCATTTGGCCAAAACATTTAATATTAGTTATTTTAAGCCTAGAGAAGTAAATCAGGATGCATTGGAAAACTTTTTTGGTCAAATGAGGCAACATGGGGGGCGTAACATAATTCCCACCGTTCAAAATTTTAAAAAATATTTTAATTACTTAATAATTTTGTCAACAAACATTCAATATCGTCAAATTGTGAAGAATATTGTGATTCTGAAAATATTATTAATGACGTTAAAACATTTGTCACACAGCAGTTTGCTAACCGAAACAAAGAAATTGTATGCCTTGATCAATTATCAGCATTTCATGTGAATGACTATATGTTCAATAGTATTACCCAAGCGCATTAGGTTATGTAAGTGGTTTTAGAGCTAAAAATGTAAAGTCGAATGGCATGCAATCTGTCAAGCCAAGGAATATAAACATAATATCCCCAATAAATTAAGGTATTGTAAACCAAGTTTTATTCTTGGCTTGGCCGATGCCTATAATATAGTTCTGTCTGTTTTGCTAAATATAGCACATGAGAGAAATGTTGTTAAATATATTCAACATTATTGTAAAAATAAAATTAATGTTTATTTACAGAATGCGAACATTCTGAAACCATTCATGATTTTTTACTTAACAAATTTGTTCTTTTAATAATATATAATTATGTAAATGGTGTTAATAATAATTTGTCTGGTCGTTCCCATGTAAAATTAGACAAATTATATATCGCGGCATTAGAGTACAATAAAAAGAAATTTAGAAAATAACATTGTTTTTTATTTTAATTTATAAATCATGCTGTTCATTCAAAAACTTAATGGATACAAATAGAAATGTTCCTATAAATTGCTTTTTTTTTTACTTTAAAATAAGTTAGGCAATTTATATTTCATTTTTATTTGTCTTTATTATTTTTTCGGATAAAACTAGTGAAAATTAATGAAAATTTTAATTTTAAAAAGCCCGCCACTATCGGCCATATTGAATTTAGTACCAGACCAATTTGATAGATGGCGCCACATCGCCTAATAATTTTACCATTGGGTTTCATATCTATCACTTGGCGTAATATATGCATAGAACCTCGTTTTAACCTGATGTATTTTCAGTTCGGCAGATATCTACAGGTGACAAATTGCGCGTCCATAGTGAAGATGGAACGGTGACGCATGTGGACGTTGATGAACTTTGAAACATTATCGATAACCAGTCCATGCGTAAGTGGTGAGAGTGAATTCATGGGCTAAAATATTTAGTTGAGTTTAAGTTGTAAATCTTTATTCTTTAAGGGGTACATTCAAAATTTCAATTGTCTTCAAACAATTTTTTTAAGCTATTGCATAGCTTTTATCGCGGGCTTTGAGCGCGGCGACCGAATCAAGAAATTCCGTAACGAAAAAAACCTAACACCCCCCACTCCGACCGGCAGAGCGGTGCGGCGTTAAACAATATTAACTTCTCATTTATTCAATAAAAGAAAATCGAAATATCGAAAAAATCGAAAAATCGTAAAATCGAAAAAGAAATTCCGTAACGAAAATAAACCTAACACCCCCCACTCCGACCGGCACAGCGGTGCGGCGTTGAAAGCCGTGCATCGTCTAACGTCGTTTCAGTTCGGCAGACTTCGGCACGGTGTTTGTGTGCGTGCGACTAGACTTATGCGTGTATACTAGCTGCTAACTGCTCATAACTGATTCTATATCTTTTAGACACAATTTCGGAAAAATTGAATTTGAAAATGAATAATGATCCACAAGAATCCACAACCAAATATGGGACCATCATTGACACGGTATTTTCCAGATATTTAGAGGATATCAAGTCTCAAACTTATGTTTCTTATTTTAATTACCATAAACCTATAGTTTCAATGATAAAAATTCCTGAATAACCTACATGTATTGTAAGATAATAAAAATATTTTAATATTAACTTCTCGTTTATTCAATAAAAGAAAAAAAATTTGTAGCTTCAGCAACTTGTTCTTTAATTTCAGTGAGAGTTTTGGGATCATCGTTCACAACACATTCGTTCACAACACATTATAAGTTTCACTATCATCGTTTTTTTTTTTCAAAACTATTTGTTGCCGAGGAACTTTTTTTTTTTTTTTCATAAAATATTCGAATAGATGAAATATTATTTCCTTTGCTTGACTGCCTAAGGGCCACTAGATCAATCTCCTGTTTGTGTACAAATAAAGTACCAAGAGGATAAATTTGACTCTTGCTGGTAAAGTTACTGTTATAAATTTTTTCTTAGATCACTTCAAATTTTATGTGTTTGGCAAAGTATCAGTTACTTTTGAGTTAAAGAAAAATTGTTGGCCATTCTGAAATAATATGTCGAGGCATTTACAGGTTATAGGTTATGTTATCGTTTAGAATTTTGTTTTGGTTTTTAGTTTGTATTTTGTTGCAAAAAATTTAAATATTGTGAAATGGAAGGAGAAAATATGAAAAAAAGAAAGGGTGCAAATTTTGCCAGAGAGGAAATTGATTTACTCTGCAATTTAGTGGTCAAATACAAGGCCACAATAGAAAATAAGAAAACTGATGCAGTAACTTGGGCCGAAAAACAATAATGCTGGGACAAAATTTGTTCCGAATTTAACACAGAAACTGTTCACAGTTGTAGGCCGGCAACGTCGTTAAGGACGAAATACGAAGGATTTAAAAAGGATTTGCGAAAGAAGGTTGCCGCGCAAAAACAAGCTCTCTATGGAACAGGAGGAGGACCTTGGACCGAACCAGATCTTTCCACTAACGAGTATAAAATTTATGGATTGATATCCATAAGTGTGGATGGGCTAGAAAGTCGTTTTGATGATGATGATTTACCCTGTGGTAAGTAAAGTAATGATTTAAAAAGTGTTTTAACTAGTCCCTATGAGACGAAAAGGTTTGAACTCAAGCGACTGCGATTTACAACTGAAATAGCAGTCGAGTTGTTTTATTTTTCACTTCTGATGAGCTGAAAATGTACCATTCATCATAGTAACAATAGAATAGACATATATATGTAGTGGCTGCAATTATGTTTACTTAAAAAATGTTGTTTTTCAAATAAATGAGCTCTGCCTGATTATTAAGATATCACTATATAAATGCATTTTCTTTCAGGTGTCAATAATATCCAGAGAAATATTAATAATGATGATGATGAAGATGACGATGACACAATAGCAAATATGCAGATTGTAGAAAATATTGAAATAGTGGTTGACAACACTATGACAGCGGTAAGATTTAAACAACAAAGAAATAATTTAAAATTAAAGGCCTTGTTTAAAATTGTACTGATAATATATGCCAGTGAGTTAATTTGTTTTATTCTCAGGATGATGGTGCAAAACATCAAGTTCGTGCAGGGACTAGTCGGGAATTCACTACCGAAGACCAGAAAAGAAGTTGGACAAAGTGGAAACCTTCTGATCTGAAAAGAAATGTGTCGACGCCTCTCTCAGGTATGATTTTTGTGGATTATATTTATAGTATCTTCCACATTGTAGTACCTACATATTTCTCAATATTTGTAAAATGTAATACATGTAGTATAAACTAGGACTAAGTACAACTATTATATTTTTGTTGCAGTTAAACGAAGAAGAATTGTGTCACGGCCTGAAGCCACTGAAAAAGTCACAATTCTGGCAGAGTCCAAAAAAGTGGTCATGGATTTACAGGCAGAGTCTTTAAAATTAGATGTAGAATTTAAAAAAAAGAACATGCACTTAAATTACGCAAACTTGCGGAGGAACTGAGAGGGGCAGAATTAGACAATGAAATAAAGGCATTGGAAAAAGATATTAAAGCCAATGCATTAAAGAAAATTCTGTCCCAAAGTGACTTTAGATTCTAATTGTTATATATATTTATATTAGATTTGTTTAGTTATAGGTATATTTAAGTAAAGGTTTAGTTTTAGAAAATTTATAGAAAACAATATATTAATATAGGTAGGTAGATAAATAGGTATATAACTAAATTATTTGAAATAATTTTTATCGTTAATTCAAGTTAATCAACTTGCTCGTTTGATTTTTTGTTTGTTTTGCGCCTAGGTTAAGCAGTAAAATTTTTCTGTATTTATTTTAAAATTATAATTTAATATGTAGTCTTTTGCAATAGTACAATTAATATTGTATTATTAATTCTAAATAAATGCTAAATTAATTTTTATAAATACTGTATTTTTATTGATTGAAACTTTACAGCAGAGCAAAATACTCATTTATAAGTTCATTACGGTAACTGTTATTTTCTGGATATCTTCTATCATTGAGATTTGGTACATTTTCGTTAATCATGTTTTCAATTTCTTCATCTACCTCTAATTCACCTTCATTTCGTTTGAGAGCAATATTGTGCAACACAGTAGTTGCTATGATTATATCTTGTACTGTTGGCATAACAACACGTAACCCAAGAGCAAGTATCGGAAACCTTCTTTTCCACACTCCTATACATCTCTCTATACAATTTCGAGTTCGAATCAAGGCCTCATTGTACAACATTTGTTTTCTAAGTTGTGGGTTTTCTACAGGTGTCATTAAGTATTTAAGTAAGGAATAACCACTATCACCTAAAATTAATGAATTTCCCATTCCTTCATCAAATTTTCGTTTTAAACGAGAATTTAAAAATATCGTATTATCATGTGTTGCACCAGGCCACCTTGCTACTACATTCCTTATTGTCAATGTGTGATCACAAGCAACTTGGACGTTTAATGAAAACCACCCTTTCCGGTTCCTATAATTTTCAGCTAGATCTCCTCCAGTGGATTGTATACGAACATGAGTTCCATCAATAACTAATAATACCCTTGGGAATCCTGCTTTCTCCAAAAACCCATGGTGAATAACAGGTACCTCTTGTTCATCTGGCATTTTTATGTAGTTATCTTTAATAAGACAAATGGCTTGGGTAACTCTTCTTATTATATATGTAACTGTAGTTGCATGTACCCCTCCAAAATCTCCTACAGCTATTAACATATTGCCACTAGCATAAAACCTTAATGTAATAAGCAGTTGCTGAAGAGGACTCAAGCAGTTATTTCTGAAATATAAAACACATACTTAAAATGTATAAACAAAATTCACATCAAGTATCTTTGCTAAAATACTAAACACTTAATACCTTTGCGTAGGGAAACGAATAATATCGCCAACTAGTTCTAGTAACTCATTAACGGCATCTTTGCTCAAACGAAATCTAATTTTAAATTCATTATCATCCCAAAAGTTCATATGATCAACTCGATTTCTGACAGTGTAGGGCTTTCTTAGAACTACTTGATAATAATCCTCTACCTCATTATCACTTTCACTGTCTGAAAATATATTAATATCCATACTACAGATTTTCTGGTTTGAATAAATCAAATATATCAAACACAAAAATTAAACAAATCAAATATCAAGAACACAAATTAAACAACATATAAAACGCATGTGCCAAAAATCAAAATTGAGGTTAGAAACCCGTTGTTAAACGTTTGCCAGCCGAAAATAGCAGCTGGTAGTTTAACCTCCTGGTATGCAGTTATATCCGCTAGGTACACCATGCCAACACATTAATCTAACGATTTTTTTAGTTACCAAGAGGTTATAGTTACCAGCCACTTTAACAGCCGATTGATCTAGTGGCCCTAAATGTTTCGGCATTTTAACACAAGTAAGTCACTACTCAAAAGAAAACACTATAAACAAATAAAAATAAAATATAACTCAAAATCTGCACGCTACACAAATTCAAGAAAATATTATCATCTACTGATCGCCCCTGGCAACACGGTTATTGTCTGCATCTCTCTTTAACAGTTACAGTTGACAGGCGTTGACAATTGAAATTCGAGATTAACGCGCATCCCCTCTTCAGACAAATTAGGCTGCGATGCCTGTACAAGTTTTAGTTTAGACGACAGTCGTTGGCACTACCATATTAGTTGGCATGTTCGAATATAAGCGGAAAATAAATAGAGTAAACTAAATATTTTCGTAATGGGAATTTTTTCATCTAAAAGTTGGCGAACTATTGTACTGAATTACACATTTTCTGGTTGGTAAGACTGTTTATAAGTGTCATAACTGTCAGATAGATTGGCGCGTTTTGCGAGTCACACTAAAAGATTAGTTTTACAGTGATTGTAGTGTAACGTATCAGGTTGGGTAAGTATTTTTAATAAATTACTGGTAAATTCAATACTTGTTAAAAATTATTTATATGTTTCTGCATCATTTATTGCTTATTTTCTTTTATAAAATTATGTTATTTACTAACATAACCTTAAAATAATAGGGTGCCAACTACTATATACTATTAAACGTTACTTGTTACAGTGGTTGGCATAACCATGCCAACTACTATCCCTTTGTGAAAATTGTTAATTTTAGTCGTTGGCATACTGGAAACATGTTGTGTAATCTTTAAGCTTTATCTTTAATGGTACTTAAGTAAGGATTATTTGTAGGTAGGTATTTTAAGGCAGGCACCTACCTAATAATGGAAGGAAGAGAAGAGAGACTTAAATTGGCTATTGAAGCTATTGAAAGTGGTGCTATGTCCAAACAAAAAGCCGCAGTAAAGTATGGAGTAGCACGATCTACTATTCAGTTTAGAATGGGAAACAAGTTTAAAAAACCTGGTAATGGACCTTCCACTTACCTTACCAAAGAAGAAGAGGATCAACTTGTTAAGTACGTAAAATCCAACTTCATACGCTTAGGTATCTAGGTCATACCCTAATAGGTATATTTTCAGATGGATTTTAACATGTCAGCGGAAAGGGTTTCCAAGAAGAATTGAGGATTTACAGAGTAGTGTGCAAAATTTCATTAACCAGTCACAAAGAAAAACGCCATTTCGTAATGGACTACCTGGAAAGGGGTGGTACCGTGCATTTATAAAAAGACACCCACAGCTATGTTTAAGGACACCTGAAGCGGTTACTAATGCAAGTGCCTGTATTAGTGAACAAGATATAAAAAACTGGTTCAAAACTATAGAGGGAGAATTGGATGATTTGGGGCATAAGCATATTCTTCAAGATCATAACAGGATATTTAACGGTGACGAAACAAACTTCTTATTATGTCCCAAAAACAAAAAAGTTCTTACTTGTCGCGGCACCAGAAATGTATATGAAGTGGACCAGGGTAATGCTAAAACGTCCTTAACAGTAATGTTTACTTTTTGTGCAAATGGCGATGTCACACCTCCAATGATAATGTACCCTTACAAACGCAAGCCACCAAAGGAAATTCTGGAAACAGTACCAGATAAATGGGGATTGGGCTATTCAGACAATGGGTGGATGAAATCTGCTCTGTTTTATGAGTATATCGCCAATATATTTAATAAATATCTGGTAGAGAACAACATTGAAAAGCCAGTAATACTCTTTGTCGACGGTCATAAGACTCATCTGACTTTGCAAATAAGTGAGTTATGTAATCAATTGGGTATTATACTTGTAGCACTATATCCGAATGCCACTAGATTATTGCAACCTGCGGATGTAGCAGCATTTAAGCCTTTAAAGTCAGGCTGGCAAAAAGGAATTCTAGAGTGGAAACGAGAGCATCCAAATTTACAGTTTACAAAGGAAAACTTTGCTCCGTTGCTTAGTAAGGTAGTAGACAATTTTGTACAAAAGACCACACTAATCAACGGATTTAAAGCAACTGGACTATTTCCTTGGGATTGTAACACTATTGATTACTCCAAATGTCTAGGTGGTATTAGTGGAACTATTAACATTGTTGAGAGGCCAGACAAAAGTAACGGAGAGCAACTAATTGAAACCAAAGTAATGGATTTCAAAACATTCAAACAAATAATTGGACATAATGCGTCAAATCTTCTGGAATCTGGAAATGAACTTACTGGAAGCAGTGAAGCTGAATCTCTAAATAGATTATGGCGATTCTTCACAGATGATGATGATAAATATGATATCGAAAATTTACCAATGGATATTTTGGAAAATGATAAAAATACTGGTGATAAAGTGATTTCTCCATTAGATAAAACAAATTTACAGCTCAATATATTTAGTCAAACGAACAGTTTTACTACAGGTATTGAAAACCAGGAAGTGGTACCAATGGATATTTTGGAAGATGATAGAAGTAATAGTGACGAAGTAACATATCCATTAACTGAAACAAATTTACAGCTAAATATATTTAGTCAACCGAACAGATTAAAAGATATTGAAGACCAAGAAGTGGCAGATGCATTGAATAATTATGACGCCAATGTTGAAATTGTATTAAAGAACGAGTCTGAAAATGGTAACAGAGAACATGACAATTCAGCAATATCGCAAATACTGTACTGGCCCGAATCACCAAAAAGAAAAAATAAAAGAAATGTGGAACGCTTACCATTTGTTGTAACATCAAACACTTGGAAAAGTATCACAGAGGATAAATTAGGTAAAAAAAAAACTAGTTGAAGAGGAGAAAGCAAAGAGAAAGAAGGAAAGAGAAGAAAAAAAGGTGGCTAAAAAGAATGCGGTACAAAAGAAACGGCCACAAAGGAAAGGTAAATTAACCAAATTGCCTGCAAAGAAAATAAACATCATACAGGATATACAAATTTTAAAGCCTCTTACAAACACTATGGAAATATCAAACAATAACCCTACAATTGAAACTAAAGTTGAGACGCTGTGTGATCCACAACATTCAAAAAATGATTTATTAACTCCTATTTTTGAACCGAAGCCGACACATTCGAAACCAGTGGCGGATCCACCTAAATCGTTAAGTCCTGTTTCTAAAACAAAACAGACCTATTCTAAAACAACTGTCGATACATTTATTAAAACGAAATTTGTTTGCAAAGGAATATGCTATGGTTGCACATTTAACATAACTGTGGAGAAAATGGGCCGAAAATGTTCCGGATGTGTCCGAACTTTTCACTTTGGATGTAATAAGAAAAGCAACTCTTTCAAGGAAAATTTTCTGTGTAATCAATGTACAGAATAGATATTACAAATTTAGAATACCTAAGTATCATAGGTATAACTTGTTTGATATTCTTTGTTTATAAATACTTATGTAGGGCAGGTATTTTACTATATTTTATGTTTTCTTTATATATTTAGTAATAAGGACCTAATAAACAATTTATTGTTTCTATTGTATTGTTAGTTATAGAATAAGTAGCTACTTACTACCTATATTTGTAAGGGTGCCAATGACTATGAACGCAGAGTGACGATGACCGTAGACGCAGTGCCAACGACTATGAAATCCAGTCATTTCATTTTATTACTTAAATATTTAATACTAAACTGATATATACATAGTATATCGTATTGATAAAATAAAGTTTGAATTTTGTACTATCTAATCCATTAAGAGCTTATGCACATAAGTAGTTTATAAGTTAACTAACAAATAATGAAATAAGACAAGAGACAATAGTGCCAACGACTGTCGCCTTTACCCTACCAGATCAGGTAGAAAAAAACCAAGAGAAATTTTAAATATTTAAAAGATTGAACTAAAACTAACTAACTTTAAAATAAAAATGTATGTGTAATTAGTTATTAGTGACAATGTATTTCTATGTTTTTAAAATAAATGTTAACAAAAATATTGAGTTATAAAAAGGGGGATGTCACGGATATTGGTAGTATAGCCACTAACAAATAAATGTATAAACATTGTATTTAAAATAACAAAAAAATGACAGAAGAAAAGTTAATAGAGGGGGTAAGGGAACACAGAGAGCTTTACGATACAACACATGCTAATTATATGAAGACAAAACTGAAGAATCGGATTTGGGGTGATATTGCATGTGACTCGATGTCTTGTCGGATCATCTCAAGTACTTCAGCAAACTGGTTTCGATTCATTCGGAAATAATTAGTAAAATCAGCATCACTAATTTGAGTTGTAATTGTAAATTGTCCACTGTTTTTCCTCTTCGATAGAATAAATTTATTAGGTGATTTAAACTTCTTTAATGATAAATTAAGCAAAAAAATAATTTTTTACAGGTTAATTAAATGGGAAAACTTTAAATTTATTTAGCGAGTACTTAAAATTAAAATTAAGAGATCTCCTTTGGTAGGAATTTTTTTTCTATGTTTAGAACAATAATTAGTCAATGGAGTGAAAAAAAAAATAGTCGTCTCAAACGAAGCACCCTATTCTTCATCAAGGAATAAAACAACATTTTCTCCTCAGCATCATCCGATTTTGATTCAGAACTTAAGTTCAATAATGTCAGACATTGTTTCGTTCGTTTGTCAGACATTTTTTGATGCCGGTTAGTCGCGAACTGCCAATCAAATCCAAACCGCGCCGTTTCCTATTTAAAACCGCGTGTCTCAATATGCGGATCACCACGCACCACGTCGTCTCTCTCTCGTGTCACGTCACCTCACACATGCTACACGTGTCCCAAATTGCGCCTTATCTAAGCGTCGTAAGCCCTTATTTTCACAAATGTGTATTTACGTTTTAAAAATTGTATCTAGTAATCGACACAAATTCCCAAGAATGTTTATCTTTGGTTCGGTATTTGGGATGAAATCTTCGAGGTTGGCTGTGTTTATATTAATACTATTAGTGTGGGATTGGAACGAGATACAAGAAATGCATTTAATTTTTGAGAGAAGAAATTCATTCCAAATATCGCTCGAAAACGGTCTACATTATCGCTTAAAAACTATCGCTTTTATTTTTGTTTTATTAATTTTTATACCTATTAAAGACTTTTAAATTAGTTCATGCATTTTTTCTTCTATAATTACGCAGCTAGTGTTTTATTTAAAAGTAGTTTACAGTTTTAGTGAGTTCAAAATGTCTCCCAAAAAAATTGGAGTGAAAGAGAAAGCAATAGGGACCGTGCGTCATGACTTTAACGCCAACTGGTGACAAAAATGTGCACTTTTTGGGGGAGATTTATTAATGTTTTATACGGCATTAATTGTTTAGTAATTATTAATTAAATAAAGTCGAATTATTTTCGTAATATCATTATCGAAAAAACTTGTTGCATCCGTGGATGTACAAACATATCGCTTTGGAAACCTGGATTTGATTCGGTAGTAAAGAAATTTTATAAATTTCCACAGAGCACACTTCGTGTCTCACACCCAACGATATACATAATTACATAGATTGCTTATTCATATGTATCTATCTTGTATCAATTTTGAGCACAGTTGTAAACAAATCATTTACAGAATTGGTTTTTTGTCATTAAGATTTTTATATATTTAATAAATGAACATTTTATATAAATATAATTTTACAGATAATGGTTTATTCTGTTAATTAAAACTAATGTAGAATGATACTGTGAAATTAGAATGTCCAATTTAACAAACATATACAATTTGTTAACTATTTCTCATTTATCACTAAAATAAACAAATCATAATTAATACATTGCAATTACTGTCAAAAAAGATTGCAACAAATGTTAAGATATTAAAAATGCAGTGATTTTCTGTAAAATTTTAAGTAACATTACTATTAAACATTCAGAATAATAGATAAGTGTCCAATTACAACTCTTACAAAAGTTGTTTTTATCTCATATTAAAATTGTTTACATTACATTTACAAAGTTGTATTACATATTGCAATTATGTGTTTTATATAGTGATATTTCTGAAATGAGAGTGGTCTAACATTATTTACATCCATCCTTATAAAAATTGTTTAGATCTCTTAATATTATTTAACTACATGGAAACTCAATTCTCAAAATACATAATAACGTGTCTTGAATTAAGTAATTATTTTCTTTTTCTAAAGAATAAAACGCTGAAATTTTATTTTAAAACACATTTGGGCTAGAACGCACTATTTCGTGGGCACTAGGAAAGGCAATATAGCAGTGCACATTGCAACCCGCTTTTCGTAATCTTTTTTATAGATGGGTAAGCAATCTGTATAATTATGTATAGCATTGGGTGTCTCATAAACGTCTAAAAGGTGGATGAATGACATTTCTACTAACATAAAGAATTATTATTATTCTCAATCTTTTTTATTAATTTACATTTTTAAAATGTTATTGTAATACTTTTAAAATCAGTGTTACTAAATACCGATATTTTGACATTGGATACACTTGCTTGAGGTACAATTTTACAATTTATTGTCACTTAACCATTTAAATCTTTTTACTTAAAATGTATATACATGCCCAGATTTTAATAATTTTTCACATTTTACATCATTTTGACCATGTAAACGATTGTTTGTTACGGGCCGGTATCTATATTTAATATTTTAACAAATATCCTTTATTTTTTACTTGCAATGTTTACCCCATTTAATTATAAAATTGAACACTAGAGAGGGCTAACTTCGGCAATAGTGCTGCCTCTATATTTCACGCACGGTCCCTATTGGAAGTCAAGGGCAAGAAATTATTCATAGTGTTATGAAATTTTTGCAAGAAGAAGCAGAGAAAGGTATGCAGATTCCTGTGGAACATTACAGGTGAATACATTTTTGTTGAATAACTTACAAACGGAGGTTTACAATTCAAATGGGAGATTTTTTAATCAAATGTGTATTTACCCACGAATTTCACATAAATTTGGTACAAAAGTACCCTAATTTTTAGAAACCGAATATTAGCTGCAACAGCAATAAGTCATAGCACGTATTGACAGAAAGTAGACCCCAAATGCATAGACTTTCTACTTCGTTTTCTTCCTCTACAAAACATCGCCCGAAAAAATCGACCATTTTGTAAAGCATTAGACCAGGTCAAATAGAAACAATAAAAAACATAATATACGATTTTTATATTATTGAAAAAAGAAGGCCTACACTTTTATGTAATTATTTAAAACCCATTTTTATCACAAATATTTTACATTCCTAAATTTCTGTTTCGGCTAATTTATTGTTGTTAATATTTTAGCCATTCACCAAAAATTGAAGGACGCACAAGTTGGATTTAATGGCAAAATAAGCACTTACTAGCTCTTAAAACGGATTGGTGTCAGGTTAGTTAAGACTGCTTAACGATTTAAAGTTAACGGACACATTCTCCTAATTCCTTCATAAATAGTATTTGTTTTCTCGAAAAGACTAACTAGGTGTGGATTTTCAGGATACACAATTATTAAAATAAAAAAAAAAACAAATAATGCTTCTCATTCCGCCTATTTATGTAACATTATTTTAGATGGAAAAGGACATGCGATAATAAAAGGGCCCTTATGGAAAAGTATGATATAAGATTAAAAACAATATAATTTTTAAAGGAGCTGATAAAATATCGAGTAGACGAAAGAAATATTGTTTATACAGATGAGACCTATATACACTCCAGCCAGACACAATCAAAGAGATGGCCAGACGATAATTATGAAAAAGAACTTAAAAAGCCCGTAATGAAAGGACAAAGGCTCATAATTGTACACGCTGGTTTTGTTATTATGCTTTACTATGTTTAAATATGTTAAATAAGATTTTTCCTTTTCATATTAATTTTAGTCTTTGTGAAATTATTCACTTAATAGTTTTAAATTGTTTATTTAATAGTTACAAGCATTTTATCTAAATCCTGTTCAAATTTCCTATTTCCTGTCTTAACATTTTAACCTTTTCTTTTTAGCATTGGCTATATCTAGACGGTTTATGGAAATTTGTATTTAGACGGTTTATTTGGATCTATATCTAGACAGTTTATTTCGATTTATACCTAGACAGTTTATGTAAATTTATATCTAGAAGTTTTATGGTTTTTATGTCTAGAAGTTTGGTATAATCTGAAGACCGTGGTTTGGTTGATCTTTATAAGATCCACACGTTTCGAGTTAAGTTAGAATATCAAAGTTCACGATATCGTTCAAGTCGCAGAATTAAGAATATGGATACCGAATCCCTTTGAAGTTGCCTGAAGATATACTATGCGATAAACATTCCTTATATTACTACCTCCTGTTAACAAAAGATAAGTGCCTTAAAATAAATCATCTTAAATTTGAATTTAGTAAAACTATGTGAATTAGAATTTGCTACTACCTTATCTAAAACTTGGTTTAAATATAATTTGTTAGTGGTTAATGATTTTCTATATTTTTATCACTAATCTAAAGTCAAGTATAGTAAGTTTTAAATATAGTGGTGTCCAACTTCTTTTTTAAAGTTATTTGAGTTATTTAATAACCTAACTTACGCCTAATCAATTGAGCTTAAACACATTATAACAAATAGATAAAATATCAAGTATCACGTTACAAAATGGCTTTGGTGGTTTTGTTCCTAACGCACTTTTAATTTTTAAGTCAGGCAATTTGATTTTAGATCAACTAATACTCATATAATGGAAAACGTTACAAAAAAAATTAAAAATGTAACTTAATTATAAAGATAAAGAATTTAAATGTGGATTTTACCAAAATCAATCGATCGCAAAAATAATTTGACGCAACATTTTTCGTAATTATGCAGATCCATCAAGGTCACTAAATAGTTACTTGCTTTATTTTTATGTTTTTTACTTTTTTACTAAATTTTATTTTTGTTATCAATTGTCATGAAATTCCTAAAGTATACCCTGTGTAAGCGCGACCTTGGAAGTCTGCCACTCGATTGATGATTGAAGCAACGCTGACGTGTGAAGACAGTCGGACCGCATCTCGAATATACAAGAAAAGACGAAATCTTCTAGTTATGCCGCTGACGCTTCGAGAAACTGCCGTTGAGTCATAGAAATGGAATTTTCGGATCAGTTTAGTTTAGTATAGGGCATTGTAATGAAAAGTTAAAATGTAATAAATAAATTAGAATTGTTAGTTAGTATCTAAGTATTAGATAAATTAAATAGTACGTCATAAATAAATTGTAAATAGTGTGTTTTACAAAAAATAAACCATGAAATGAATTAGACTATCGTCACACTATTTTGCTTTTGGTTTATTTCATATGGTTTTACTTTCTAGTTTGTTTCATTTATATTCACAATTTATTATAATTTCATTATTGTGTAGGTACAACAACATTTCTGGGTAGATATTAAATACCAAAATTAACAATACAAGTAAAAAACTGAATTATAGCTATACTTCAGCTAAAAAATACTTTTACAACCAATCAGTTGATAAATGTCCATTATGCTATCATAAATCTTATAATTCTGTGGGGAGGTGCGGTTAACGTTTCCAGAGTTTTTATTTCTCATAAGAAAATAATGCATTTAATTTGTAATCTCGATTATAGAGATATCTGTAGAAAACATTTTAAACAATACTTACATTTCATTCTAAGGGTGTTAATGAATACGTGTTACAGATTTTTAGGGCATGTAGAACATGCAAAAATAGAGTGAACAGTTCATATAAACATGTGTTCTTGGAGCTTTGGTTTCGAAGCTAGAGCTCTTTGAAGATGGCGTCTTCAGGTTAATTTTTTTCAAATATCTTCAGAACACCGCCCTTAAAAAATATTAAACTTGGCAGGGTTAGTAAATTTTACATGGCGATTCTCCTAGTGTTAATTAGATTTTTCTAACACGGTCATAAGCGTCTCATTTGGTGGGGTGCTACGGATATTTTCAGTATTTTTTTTTCTCTGTCACTTTTTGACATTTTTGGTATTGAATTAAGAAACTTTATAGTTTTTTCTAAAAAAAAGGTACGCTTGTTTAGAGTCAACCAGATGCACCGTTTAAGAGAAAACTCGATGTTAATTTGTCCTGTTTCCTTATTTTAGCTCCTGCATTTATTACTAGTAGGGGAGAAGTGCCTTGAAAGGGACAGGTACTGAAAGGGACACGGCTAATTACAGATCTCTTGGGTGGGCATAAGTAATTGCGAAAACTCATAATAGATGGCAGCAAAGGATCTAACATCAGTGTTCTGGAGATTTCTATGGAATGTTTTCAGTTTGCCAGTGCACGTGGTTTAATGTGCTCATATTAGTGAAAAGTAAAATTTTGCATTGTGATATTTTTATCAATATCTAGTGATATAACCAAAATCTTGAAGAAACATTTTATTGTAAAGACTATTGGGTATACGAATATACATTTCTGGGCTTAATTCTCAAAAATGGCAGGTGGGTGTTTTTTTATAAACCCTAAACTTTAAAATTTACAAGAAGTAATGAAAGGGACACTAAAGAAAAGTATGAAAGGGACGGTGTCCCTTTCATTACTTGTCAATTTTAATTCTATTTTTTGAAACTACGTTTTTTACATCGCAAGTGTGGGTCTTCTCTTTTAACCGCCAATACCCTAGAACTATTTGTTATTCATTCTTTTCAGAAAACGTTCCAAAATCTGAAAAAAAGAAAAAAATATCCGAAAAACTGCACAAGAAATCGAAAATGCTGTTATTGAGGTGATTTCTCACAATCAATCAGTTCGTTCCATTGCTAAATCAATTGGAATAGCAAAGTCAATGTTGGCTCGGTTGGTAAAAAAGGCACGAGAAAGTGAAGGAGAATTTTCATATCGACCCAATATTGGCAACAGAAAAATCTTTACAGAGCATGAAGAACAGCTATTGGAAGAATATATAAAAAAGGCATCCAAAATGGCATATGGACTCACTCGATCCCAGGTTCGTGGACTCGCATTCCAATATGCAAATAAACTTAAGAAGTATTTTCCAAATAGCTGGACTCAGCATCAAATGGCAGGTGTAGATTGGTATAATGGATTTGTAAGAAGGCATTCCAGACTTTCATTACGCAAGCCAGAAAAAACAAGTTTAGCTAGAAGCACTGCATTTAATAAACACATCGTAGAAATGTTTTACAACAACCTGAAACGTGTTCTTGAGAAGTACAAGTTTTCTGCTGACAACATTTACAATGCAGATGAAACAGGTCTTTTAACTGTAACTGATCAGCCAAAAATACTTGCGCAAAAAGGTGCATAACAAGTGGCTCAAGTATGCTCCCAAGAAAGAGGTCAGCTAGTAACAATGTTAACATTTATTTCGGCAACAGGAAATACGATCCCTCCTGCGTTCTTTTTCCCACGAATCCATTATAAAGATTTTATGCTCGAAGAGGGTCCAGTTGGAAGTCTTGGACTAGCCTTTTCTTCAGGATGGATGGATACAAATAATTTTATTTCTGCATTAAAGCATTTTATTAAACATGCGAAACCCACAAAGGAAAATCCAGTTTTATTGATTATGGATAACCATGAGACGCATGTTAGTATTGATGTTATAATCATGGCAAAGGAGAACAATGTAGTAATATTAACTCTGCCACCCCACTGCAGCCATAAGCTCCAGCCTTTAGATGTGGCAGTTCTAGGACCATTCAAAACTGTTTTCAAGTGTGCACTGAATGACTGGATGATCAATAATCCAGGAAAAACAGCAACAATCTACACTCTTCCCAAACTAGCAAAATCAGCTTATGAAAAAGCCTACACCATTAAAAATATTACTGCTGGATTCCGTAAAGCCGGAATATTTCCATTTGATTCAAATGCATACACAGATGACGATTTTGTATCTGCTTCAGTAACAGATCGTCCTTTTTGTGAAACCAATGCTACATCAACATCTGGTGTTCAATATCCTGAAATAGCACAAGGTTCTCAAACAGAAATAATACCTTGTGAGGAAAATCGACAACCTGTGGCACTTTCTTGTCAACAAATAAATATTGTAACTCCAGAAACAGTCCGACCTTTTGCAAAGGCAGAGCCTCGAAAAAATAATAGACGAGGAAGAAAAAAGGGAAGTTCCTAAGTGATGACTGATACACCTGAGATAATAGCACTGAAAGCGATCTCCGAAGAAAAGGAAAATAAGAGAAAGAGGTCCTTGTCAAAACAAGAAAAGGCGGCTAAGAGGAAAATATTGCAAGAAAGTAGTAGCGATGATTCAGGAAGTATTAAATATGATGATAGCGAGAGCGGTGACGATTTCAGTAATGAGGATATTGAATTAAACGTAGATTTTGCAATAAAAATAAAAGATCTTGTTCTGGTAAAATTTGAAACAAAAGAAAATAATTACTTCAGGCATGCTGTAGGTCGTGTTCTGGATGTAATGGAAGAAGATGAGTTCAGGATAAAATTTATGAAAAAGTCTACCAAGACAGATACCTTTAAATATCCAGTTGATGATGATATAAGCGAAGTGAACAAAATTGATATTGTTATGGTTCTACCGGAACCTCAAAGAATGGAAGGTTCCAAGCGGGTTAACGAGTTTTTTAAGTTCCCTGTCGATCTGTCTAATGTAGCAGGAATTATATGATGTAAAAGTTTTTTTTAAAAGAATTTTAATAAAGTTTTTTCTACTTTCAGGGTTTTTTTTATTGTCTATTTCTCGATAACACACTTGCATCCAGAAATGAGTTATTTAATTCATAAGAGTACTTAAATATCGCCTTCAGATGCTTATAAGCTCACGTCCGTTACCTAATTTCGGTGTGTCCCTTTCAGTACATGTTCTGTCCCTTTTATTACATTCAAATAGCATGAAAGGGACAATATCACACTCAATCAAAAAGTGAAATTACACTAATACCAATTAAAATTAGAAAACCTTGTTATCACTAATAACATCATAAATGTTTGGGTATAATCCTATTAAAAAATTGTTTAAAAAATATCAGTCCCTTGAAATTTTTTTACATTGTTTCTTAAAAATGTCCCTTTCAAGCCTCTTTTATCCTAATTACTAGAAATTAAAGTAGGCTGTGGAATTTTATGAATATTTACCTGTCAAATTGTTTCTAGTTTTCATTATTGACATTTACATCTATTTACATTTTTGTTGTATACAGATAAAATGAATAAACATACTTTTAGTGATTATGGTAACATGTTAGTAATTTATGGCGAAGTTCATTGTATAGGCCGAGTTGCTCGCCGCTTGTACATAGAACGATATTCAAATCGCCCAGCTTCATCTCATAAAGTATTTGCAAGACTTTTACAGAGACTGAAGAATACAGGAACATTAAGAATCGATAGGATTAGCTGCGGAGTTCAGAGAAATCGCCGAACCATAATGTTTGAAGAACAAGTGCTTCAGAGAGTGGCACCAAAACCATCCACTAGCACTCGAAGTATTGCTCGTGCCTTGGGTGTAAATAACGTAATAGTAGGGGAGCCCAAGAGGGGATTTCGGATGTGACCTGAGCGTAGCAGCCTAATATTAGGAGAGAATCTTTGTACCCTGTTAAGTACTTTTACCAATGATGGTCCCTTAATATAGTGGGGTATGCCTAGGGTAGTCGATCAGATTAGTAAAAAAGTCGATCCCCAAAAAAACTCGAGCGCATCAGATTTAAACAAAATAAGTTAATTACATGCAGAAAAGAAAATATCTTCAATAATCTGACGATTTGAGCGTGACATCAAAAATTGAGCGAGTCATTAGACTGCAAAAAAAATCGTTACCTTGAAATACTCGAGCGAAAATTTGGTTTTTTGCATTTTGAAGAAAATACTTGAAAAATTATAGAAATAATATATTCTGCCGATTTTCATAAGCCTAAGGACCTAAAATTAATAATAGAATGTTGTATGTACAACTACTGATGATTGTGTATTTCCCGCTCTGCGCCTCTCTTCCTTTCTCCACAGAATACTTATATATCCCAGAATCTCATCTTGCGGTGGAAGGGGAAAGTCAGATTTCTATCGATACGTTTGGAGTAGCAAGAAGCACAGATTAACCTAGATCATTGGCGTGTCCGCCACTGTATAATAAATCAACTATCTTAGGGACATTCTGGACCGGTTAAAAATAAGTTAAAAAATAACGATAATTGTCGCGTTATTAGCGATGACTTTTACTGGTTCAAAATAAGTACATAGTTATAAAAAGAAAGACAAAATTCAGAATTTTATTATAATTTTAACTCTAACACAATAATAATTAGAAAATACGATTTAATTATTACCTATAACATACGATTAGAAAAAATATTAAAAATTGTGAGTTGTATCTGTTATAAAAAAGTTTTCATTTTAATTTGATTTTTTAATCACACTCTACAAACAATCAGAGAAAAAATTATATGTTTCGCACGGCAAAGAATTAGATTTACTGCCTTGGCTAGTTTAATTGAATGAAATGCTAGCAGCGGCAGTAAATCTGCTACTTCTCTGTCTATTTAAACAAATAACTATTTATGATTAGAACATTTTTTGTATAATAATTATTATATTCGTATATTATAAACATTACTGCGATTCATTAAGTACGGGCCTGAGCAGTCATGATCACAATTAGCAAGTACACGCCTGATTTCTACTCCAACGACTAACGAGAACTGGGCCACGCGACAAAAGAGGCCGCCTGAAAGTTAATATTCTGGGATATAATTATTCTGTGCTTTCTCTCTCTTTCTCAGAGTCTTACTCTCTCGCACTGCTTCACACCACTCTTTCCGCCATGTTGCTATTACAGCTGATCACAACAACTCGTCCGTGTTTATTTGTGTACAACGCTCTCGTTTGTTTATTGTATATTCACAAGTATTTTATGAAATAAATGTATTGAATTTAATCTATGTCTTACAAAAATGAGTGATGATAGTGAAAATAAAATAAAATGTGTATTTTGTGCGCAAGAAACACTTGAAAAAATTATTTCTTTTACACCAGAAACTTTGGAAAAATGTTTAGTGGTTTTGGAGTATCGTCGAACCAAACCAATAAAAAGAAAATCACGCAGTAATTATAACGAGGTCGAATTATCGGCTCAAACCTCATTAAATGAAGTTTGAGATACCCCTTTATTTTTTTGTTTTCAGATGTTAGTTATTAGCAGGTAAAAGTGCTGTGCGAAATGTTATTTTTACCTTTATTTTATTGCCCCAGTGTAGGTCAGGAAGCAGTGAACGTCTAGTTGTATTTTCTTTTGTACCTGGACTCAACTGAGTCTGCTGAGGGTGTACTCTAGGTGCACCCCAGGGTCGCAGAGTAGACTGCGTGACCAAAACTGGCGCCTGGGCAACCCTTGTTCGAAGAACAGCCTGGCACCACTCCAACCCTTTTATTTATTTTTAGGGGTGAAGAAAAGGGGTGTTACAGTGTCTGTGTTAACCTCATCTAATACAGAATAAAAAAAATTCAACTTTTAGTATTAGTATTATTTCTCTCAAGTTGTTTGGTTTAAAACACAATTCCTATGTTTAATATTATCAACACGCCACTGGTCCAAAGTAGGCGGTTCCATCAACAACTGACTCCACAAAGTTATATTATGACGCACCTGTGTTCTTCTAATCGTAATCACGTATCTCCTAGAAACTTCACGCCAATGGTAGACTTTTAAACCAAATTAGCGCCACCTTATGTTTGAAGCAGGAATTAAAATGACAATTGACAGATGGCGGTAAATTCAAATTATAATTTTTAGTAGTAGGTAATAGTTTTAAATTAATTTTAAATGATTTCCACATAAATTATTTTATAAAATAAAGCATGGACCTAGTAAGTTCGAAACTTTTATTTTACAAAAAAATTTAGGTCGATATGCCAAA
>OV651826.1:195013-200013 GCA_927349885.1 Psylliodes chrysocephalus
ATTTTAAATAAATCATTTTTTCGAATTAGCAAATCAGTTCATTTAACGTTTAGAACTCTTATTCGAAGACAAATCCCTTAATATATTTCTCATTAGAATAATTAGTTATTGGCACACAGAGCAAATTAAAAATAAAATTACTACATAAAATTGGTACATGGTCATAAAATTTAATTTTTTAAATAAAATGTCTTCTGCACCTTTTAAAGCATCAGTGGGGAAATGAACTGCATAATTTTTTTCTCTTGAGATAGTTTAAAATTATTTGTTCCTGAAAAATTTGTTTATATTTATCTCTTTTGTTAATCTAAAGATACACACAATTTAGTTATTGGGATTTTCGTTTAAACGAACACTAATTAAGACGTTTCAAATGAATTCTTGCCCTTTTTAATAAGAGCCTTATATTGCATTCACAACCGCTTTATCAATTTTTACTGTTCGCGGTTATATTATTATTTATTATTCGTTAAAAAGACGTGTTACATTGTTCTGTGTGGACACTTTTATTTATACAGTATGAGCTAGGCTCATCAATACTCTTCAGACGCAATGGTAAAAGATAGTACTTTCTTGGCGATCATATGATTTTTATTTTAAATGAATACAAATGGATGCAGTATGTTCCATTTGAATCGAACGAACTATTGGGGATAAACTTAAATGCCTCTTTGACAATACTACTGTGCATGATTTATTATAAATGTCTCTTTAGGTATCTACATTTCCGTTTTCTTCAATACGGGCTAGGCTCGGCAATACTCTTCAGAGGCACTTGTATAGATGGCAAATATACCCATGATAGATAAACGACAGTTCAAGTTGCGAATGCTGTTTGTCTCGTTCAATAATAGCAAAGAAATTTGTTAATATATTTTTGTTAATGCGCATAATTCTACTCTTTAACAATAATCTACGTCACGTCTTCATAGTACCGTTTTATTCGGACCATTGATAACAGAGGTATATGTTAATGCTTTTTTGACAATGCTACTGCCTATGATTTTTATCTTTAACGTTAACTTACGTCACATTTCCTTCATAATAGTGCCGTTTGACTTGTTTAAAGCGGACCAATAATAGCAGAGATTAATGTTAATGCCTTTTTGACAATCGCATGATTTTTCTCTTCAGCGTTAATCTGCGTTCCATCTCCATAGTAGTGCCGTTTTTCCCGCTTAAATCGGACCACGTGATACATGCTAAGGCCTTTCTGGCATGTTTTTTCTCTTCAACGTTAATCGTTCTATACGTAATTCCGTTTTTCCCGTTTGAATCGGACCACGTGATACATGCTAAGGCCATTTTGGCTTTTTCGTTCTGCGCATGATTTTTCTGTTTGACGTTAATCTACGTCACGTTTCCTTCATAGTGCCGTTTCTACTGTTTGAATTGAACCAATAATAGCAGAGATATGTTAATGCCTTTTTGGCAATCGCATAATTTTTCTTTTCAACGGTAATCTACGTCACACTTCCTTTATATTAGTGCCGTTTGTACTATTTGAATCAGACCAATAATAACGTCCGATGTCTTTTACCATCTTTTAGTAAACCGAGTATATCGTTATCGACCACGACCCAGTGTTATCTCTTTTTTTATGTATACAATATAAAGTAAGAATTTCTTAAAAGTCTACGTGGCCTAGCGATAAAGATGCCGACTGGTAATCTCTAGGTCGATGGATCGATTCCCCGCGGTAACAGCTTTTTTTCTTTAATAAATAAAATTAATAATGGTGTATGTTGAGTTGCTGTGATATCGAATAATGATGTATAGTAAGTTGCGGAATAATAAATTAATTAATAAGTGACTCCATCTAGCGGCAGATATAGCAGGCTGGCAACAAGGCCCCAAGGTCGAGTAAGGTTAGGTTAGGTTGGCAACAGTTGGCTAGTGACGTCATGACACGTGACGTCAAGACGAATGACCTTGATATGGACAAAAAAGTGCAGAATTAACATGGGGAATGAGGCAGAACCCGTGTTGCTCCTTTACTTGAGATACACGCTAAGGTCCTTTTGTCCTGTCACTGCGCATGATTTTTTTGTTCGACGTTAATCTATATCACGCTCTCTTCATAATGCCGTTTTCCCCGTTTAAATCGGACCAATAGCAGTGAAGATATACGCTAAGGCCCTTCTGGCTTTTCGTTCTACGCAAAAATTCTATTCGACGTTAAACGAAATTTAATCCCCCCACTCCCCCACTACCCCGTTTTCCTCTCAGACCGTCTGTCTCACTCTTAGCCATTGAATATGTACCTCTCACTCTTACACGTTGAATTCCCTATGTGGGGCCTTACATACGTTGTCTATCTACTATGAGTACACTCGAATGCCAATGGGTCTGAAAAATGCGCCTGCCACCTTTCAGAGAGTTATTGATAATATTCTCAGAGGGTTACAGAACGAAATAGAAGTTTATCTCGATGATATTATAATTTTTTCAACCTCATTACAAGAACACATAACTAACCTTGACAAGGTTTTTCAAAGACTTAAAGTTACCAACTTTAAATTACAACTTGACAAATATGAATTTCTAAAGAAAGAAGTCGCATATTTAGGACATATCATTACCCCAGACGGTGTTAAGCCTAATCCGGACAAAATAGCCGCGATAAAAAAGTATCCCATATCTAAAACAACGAGAGAAATAAAATCGTTTTTAGGTTTGCTCGGGTATTATAGGAGGTTTATTAAAGACTTTGCCAGACTGACGAAACCTTTGACAATGTGTCTCAAAAAGGACGCAAAAATAGAACATTAACCCCAATTTATAAAATGTTTTGAAATGTGCAAAAATCTGCTGACAAATGATCCAATTTTACTATATCCCGATTTTAGTAAAGAATTTATTTTAACTACTGATGCGAGCAATGTTGCTCTCGGTGCAATATTGTCACAAGGTATTATTGGCAAAGATAAACCCGTTGCGTATGCCTCTAGAACTCTTAATGAGTCTAAGCAAAACTATAGTACGATCGAGAAAGAATTATTAGCCATTGTTTGGGCTACAAAAATCTTTAGACCGTATCTGTGGGGTCGAAAGTTCACTATACAAACTGATCATCGAGCATTAAAGTGGCTGATGAATCTAAAAGAACCAAATTCGAAGCTAGTTAGATGGCGCTTAAAACTAGAAGAATTTGATTACGAAATTGAGTATAAAAAGGGCAAAGCAAATACTAATGCCGATGCCCTCTCTCGAGTAGAAATAACAACTTAACAATAATTGATACCTTTTCAAAATATGGGCAAGCATACCCACTTGCAGCATTGACAGGGATAGAAATTATTAAAGGTCTTTTAATTTTCATGACACACATCATGGTTCACCTAATCTTATTATAATGGACAATGGAAGTGAATTAAAAAACTCAATGCTTCAGGAATTTTTAGACGTTCATAAAATCAAAAGTCATTATGTTTCACCCAATAGTTTTCAGTCAAAAGGCGCAATCGAGCGTTTACATTCAACAATCATTGAATATTTAAGAATTATTAAAGCAAAAAATAATGGTAAAATTGACATTTTAAATGATATGCCTTATGCTATTTTCGGATATAATAATTCTATACACTCTGTGACTAAACAAAAACCAATTGAAGTTATAAATGGTCATTTTGATTACAAAGATTTTTTCGATATCGACATTAATCAAAAATTAATTAACAATTACATTCAGGAACATAGGGAAACCACAACCGAAATTTACAAAAAATTAAATGAGAAATTAATCTCGCAGAAAGAAAAGACAATGGGATATCACAATAAAGATCGACATGACGTACATACCTGACACTGACGTTTACAGAAAAAATACAACGCATGTCAGAAACAAGTTAAATCCAAAATTCTATAAAGATAAAGTTTTAGATAATGAAAGTATAAAAGTAAAAACTCATAAAAAGGCTTTATTACATAAACAAATACTTAAAAGACAAAAAACTAACAAGACAAAACTTTTACAGGACGCCACTGATCCTAATGATCCTGGTCCTTCTACAAGTAAGGCCTCCAGAGATACAATGGACGAACCTAATTAATAATCCTGGTATCCTTCCCTATCTTTTAGGTACAGCTAAAGTAAAATCAACGGTACATACATTTCTTCATTATTATGATTTAGCACCTATAAAAGATGAAATTGAAATTTTAAAATTTGCCTACAAAAATGTAACTGATGCTATTCAAGATAAGCTTAGCAGCCCTTATCATATAGAGTTAGAAAATTTTGATCGAGCACTTCTTTATCAATTAACATTAGCAGATAACAAATTAAATTCCCTAATGCCTCCTAGTAGAGTAAAACGTGGTCTTATTGATGGTTTAGGTTCTATAATTAAAAGTATTTCTGGCAATTTAGATGCAAATGATGCATTTCATTATGATCAAGCCATTTCTGATCTTCAAAACAATGAATTGGAAATTGTACAAAAAGTAAATCAACAAATTTCACTTACAAAAGATATTATTTAAAATTTTACCAAAACAATATCTTTAATAAAAAGTAATCAAGATGTAATATGTGCAGGAATAGAAAGAATTCGAACTGCTTTAAATCAATTTGTTTTTCAATTTAATGATTACTTACAAACTCGAAATATTTTAGATCAACTAAATTTAAGTTTAAGCATCATTATTCAACTTTTAGGAGAAATAGAAAATTCTGTAACGTTTGCACGATTAGGAGTTTTACATCCTAGCATAATAAAACCAGAAGAGATAAAATCAGTTATAAAAACTGTTTTAAAGTACCATTCGATAGACGAACTTCTTTTTCCAAATTCAGTCAACGATACTTACAAATACTATGAAATTCTAAAAATATATGCTTATTATTCTGATTCTAAGATCGTTTTCACTCTCCATTTTCCCATAGTTTTTCCTGAAAACTTTTTATACTATCACCTTTATTCAATTCCTACCTTAAATTCCACAACAATAATTCCTCGTAATACCTATCTGATGATGAACGAAAACCTCTACCAATA
>OV651826.1:205013-240012 GCA_927349885.1 Psylliodes chrysocephalus
AGGAATTTATTGTTGATTTGTTCTATTATGGGGTGATATAGAACTATTTTTTCGACTTTGCAGACTGATTTTTCGGCTCGAATCAGGGCTATGGCACAGGTGTCATTTGTGACATCTTCATGGTGTTCGCAGAAAAAAGATTCCCTCGATTTGTGGGCAAGGTTTATCTTCATATTGATGGAGTTCGGTACTGAGTACGAGGAAGGGACTGGGTGTTATGATTATGGAATTTTCATAGGGCAATGGAATAATGTGATAGGTCAAGAAATCGCTGTTAATTAAAATAGGAATGTGAATAGCAAATATTATTTTTGAATTTTCGAATTTTACTTGTATTCCTGCTAATTGGAAATAATTGTATGGATTTTTAAATTTAATGACTTTTGTTTCGCCGTGAATTATTGAAACATGTTCTATCAAATTTGTCAATTGTTTTAAAGGAATTATTGAAGTGTGTAAGCTACCTAAATGGGCAAATATAATAGCATTTTCCAAGTTATCTACGAAATTTATTAAATTTTGGCAATTCAAAATTATTTGATCAAGAGCATTGGGTAACCGTATATACATGAACATTTGATCGGTAAAATTTTTTGATTTGTTGCAAATATCATTAAGTCTCTCTTGTAACAGTAGCTGGTTTTTGTAAAGGTTATTTATTGTCTGATTATAATGGATAATGAGCTGGGTGTTGAGAGAGGATTGTAGTTGTAATTGATGTGAAAATGAGTTCTGATTTTTAATTAAGTTTTGGATTTGAGTGTTATATTTAATTTCGTCTTCATGGTCAAGAGTGCCAAAAAGCCATTTACTGGCTGTTCCGATTCCGTCAAATAAGCCTCTTTTATTTCTAATATTATTATTATTTTTATTTTCGAAAGTTACAAAATTATTTAATTTTAATCTTGTAGTATTTAGCAAATATTTTGCGTGTTCGAACAAATTTATTACAAGTCCCACATCTTCGAACTTTGTAAAATTTAATGAGAATTCTAACCTATCGTAAAAACGTTCTATATTTCGCAATTGAGTTACTAATAAGTCCGTTTCAATGTAATGAAAAAATGTATGTTTTGTTTGTATTAATTTTGTTTTTCCTATATCTAAGGGTAATAAAGGGGTATTTAATTCTAATATTTCTACATCGCTACTTTTTATTACAACCGGAAGTGGAAGGCTGAGGATCAGGGGTATTATCGTCCACATTTCGATCGTTCTGTAAAGAAAGTCTAATATTAGCATATGGTTTTTTTACCTTTGATTTGTGTATAGTTCTATTTTTTGTTATTAATATTTTATTTCCAAGGTCTTTGTTTACTGAATGTTTTACGAAACGAGGCTTTGATTTATTTCTGGTAGCTTCTCTATTTTTTACAAATATTTCTTGTCCTTCGGTATATACCGTTGGATTTTCGCGAGTTTCGTTGCGATTTCCGATTACCTTTTCCTTTTGTTGTACCGTTTTGTCGAAAATATACTGATAAAGTGTTTTTAGTCGAATTTTTCTTTCGTTTATATATTCGTTAATGAGATATTCGTCCGTTAAGTCAAATGGGTCAAGAGCTTTTGTATTGCCTAGAATAATGTCGTATGGTCGATGTCCAGTCACGCTGTGTATCGAGGAATTGTAACCTATGACACCGAACTGTACAATTTGTTTTATATGCATATTAGGGTGTTGCAGTTTTAAAACTCTACAGTTTTCTAAGAGGGATGAATGAAATCGTTCCACCGGACTGTTACTGTTTGAATTTTGGGGTGTCGTAAAATGGATTCTGATTTTATGTAATTTGCAAAATTCCTGTAGTAATTCGCTTTTAAATTCTGTTCCACTATCGCTTACGATTGAACATGGAATTCCGAAGTGTGATACAAAGATACTTAAACATTCAATAATCGTTGCAGAATTTAGGATTGGCTCGATAACATACGCCTGCCCGTATTTTGAGAATGAGTCGAGGATTGTAAGAAATTTAGTTTTCATAATTTGGAAAACGTCTATATGAATAGTTTCGAAGGGTTTTGTGGGGGTAGCTGTGAGTGAAAATTTAACTTTTGGAGGGTGTCTGTCATATTTCGCTTGATTACATATGTCGCAAAGATTTATATACCGTGTGATATCTGAATTTAAGTCTGGCCAATAGTATTTGTTTCTCAAAGCAGTTTGTGTTTCGTTAATTCCGCGGTGGCAAGTTTTGGTTTCATGATGATATTTAATTAAATTTTCGCGTTCATCCACTTCTTGTACATCTGTTATGAATTTTCTTGATATAACTAGATTGTAACTATGGTTTTTAAAAGTGTTTTGTAAAGTCGTTATTAATAATGGTATTAGATCGATGGTGATTGTGCTATGAACATGTAGGCAGTAAAGTTTTTTTGGATCTATGTAATTTTTGAAAAGATTAATTATCTGACTACTGATTTCGTTGTTGGTGAGATAGGCCGTGATGCGAAGTTTATTTTCGAAATGTTTCGTATTGGTAACATGAAAATGTGTTTTCCCTTGTTTAATTATTATTTGTCTGTTGTAGGAATTTGTTAGATTTTCGGTAAATGGGATTTCTAGAATAGGGTTTTCTGCTGACGAATGAATTGTTTCGATGTCGTCATCAGGTGAGTTATTTTGATTGTATAATTCATTTTGTTGAGTAACTATTATTTGATCGTCGTTAATACCTATGTGTTGTCGCGCTTGCTCTCTGTCTGTGTCTGTCAAGTTTATTGTACTTAATAATTCGTCAAGTTCATGATTTGCATCATCTATTGGCTCTATTAGATTTTCTAGAAAGTTTTTTGTTATTTGGTTAGTGTCGCCTGGTTCTCCTGACATTGATGAGTTATCTGAAAGGTTTTGGTTTTGTTCCGTAACATTTATTTCGATTCTGCTAAGCGCGTCTGCATTTTTATTTAAAGTTCCTGTTGTCTTTATTTTGTGTTTTAATTTATTTGTAAGACTCAATTTTTGGTTCTCCCCGTAGAATAATTCGTTAAATTCGTTACATAGAAAAAATTCTAAATTATTTTTGTGTCCCTCTGTAAGTGGAAAAACTTTAATAGGTTCTGTTAGCGTAATAGTAATTCTTTTATCTGTATTTTTAACTATTTCTGTTTTCGCAAGGCCGTTACAAGATAAAGTCAATGTTTCTCGGAAATCAAGCTCTCCGTATTTCATTTCGGGTACAATTACCTCGCCGTTAGAATGATCTACCGGCACCTGCATAGCAACGATTTCGTATGCATCCACAGAAATTGTATAATGTTCCCCTTTTTATTTTATATAAAATTGGTATTTTTGTATCTTCATTTTTTAATTCATTTTTTACTAAATCTACTGTAAACTTCAGGTTACGTAATTCGTTTAATCCTAGTAGCCCGTCAAAATGATTATGGAATTTAAATACTATAAAGTTTAAGTTAATATTGGAATTAAATTCTTTAAAGGCAGGAATTTTAGCTTTATGTTCGGTTTGTTTTTTACCAATAGCTGTAATTATTAAGGTTGGGTCGTTGTAAATATTTTCTGGGAAAGACTTCTCAACGATATTTGGACTTAACATACTAGACATACTACCCGTGTCTATAAGCAGCTTTAAGGGTGGATTTTGTATAACTATATATGGCAAATCCGCAGAATATGAATTGGAAAATATTTCGTTTATGTTCCTTGTTTTACTCTGGCTGTTTTCCGAAAATTTTCGGCATGCTGATATTCAAAATTACTAGGGTCAGAATTTATAGGAATTTGATTATTTTCTGAGTTTGAATTCATTTGGTGATTCGGTAAATAACTTTCAAATTCGTATTCGATTTGATCGATAGGAGTTTCCTCAAATGGATTTTCAAAATCTATGTTATTTGTTTGAAATAGTTGTTGAGTTGCAAAATTTTGTTGATAGTTTTGTCTGGGTCTAAAAGTATTTTGGGTGGTTGTCGACATGGGTTGTTGATAATTTTGGAAATTTTGTCTGGGTCTGAAGGTATTTCGAGTAGTAGTCGACATTGGTACTGGACTGTTTGGGGGTATTTGGCCCGTTGGGGCAAATGCATTTTTCGGTGGCCCGAATACCTGTCTATTTGTTGGATAATATCTATTAATCGTACGTGGTTGTACAGGAATTGGTTGGCTGGGGAATGAGTTATTTTGATAAGTTACGGGAAGTTGTATGGGGGCAAAATTTCTTTGATAAGCATGGTCGGGCTGGTTTCTAGTATTTTGGAATATTTGAGGGAAGCTTCTATACTGGTTATTACTAAAATGTTGGCGATTGTTATTAGAATTTTGGTGATTATTATTAAAATTTTGACGATCATTAAATCGATTGGAATTTGATCTGTATTGAGGGGTTTCAATCTGTTTTAAGTTGTTCTGTGAATATGCGAAATTTTCTTCTTCAATTATATAAGTTATTGCTTGTTCTATATTGATTGGATTTTTAAGTCTAATGATAGTTTGTAAGTTACCAGAGAGATTTCTTAACAAGGTTCTCAACGCCATTTGATTATATTGCCTTCTGTATGACTCTTTAGTATGTAAAGGAATTTCAGCATCTGTAAAGTTATTAATTCTACCGATCAAGTGACTTCTCAAAATTTGTAACCTTCGGGCGAAATCTATTGGTTGTTCGTTTCTTTGTGGATGTGCTGTTAACAAATCCTGTTCAAGACATTCTAAAGATCGTCTATCTCCAAAGCATTCTTGTAATGATTCTCTAATAGAATTCCAAGTATTTAATTCATTTCGCGAACCGACCAATAAATTTGCTCTATCTACAAATCTCGATTTTATTACCTGAAGAATATAACTTTGAATTGCCGGATCATTTACATTTGCATATGTGTTTACTACGAAGTCACAACTATTTAAAAATTTTGCTAAATTATTTTCATCCCCATCAAACATGGGAATGGTATCGACATGTAATTTTAACATATCAATATTTACTTGATTTGCATTTATTTGATTTACGTTTGCTTGATTTGCATTTAATTGGTTTCCATCCACCATATTTATTTTTTTATTAAAATCTACGATTAAATTATCTATATTGTTCATACAAAAATCTATATCTAAGTATATTTTTTTTTTTTATTTTCTTTCGATCAAAAAAAATTATTTATTCACTTAACCTATTCTAAAATTCGCAAAAACTAAGTGTAAAATGAGAGGAAGTATAAAAGGAGTACTCAGTACTTACTTGAACTTCTTCTGATGATTCCAGCTCAGCAGGCCTCCGTCTCGAGGGTAGATTCCCACAGGAAAGTTCTCGACACCAAAGAGTTGAAACTCACGTAAATTTCGGAAAATCGGACCCGATGCCGTGGCTTTTCGCGAAAATACTGTGTCGATCCTACTACGACTGCGCCAGTTAAATTTATTTAACTCGAAAATAATTTTTTAAAAACAAAAATTTACTTTTCGAAGATTAGAGATTTTATTTATGACTTTGTTCTACAACAATCTAAGCTGGAATGAATTTTTATAATACAATTTTAATGATAATAATAAATGCAAAGTTAACAGTTTGCGCCGTTTACGGTTTTATATTTTAATAGACTCGACGTTTCTTCTTATATAACTCTCTCTAAATTGGTAAAATTTTAGAAAAAATATATCAACAGAATACTGATTAACACTTCTACACATTGTAGTTAAAGGACTGTGAAAGTGATGTTGTGAATTTGGCACTTAAATATGAAATGTTATATTTGACCTTGATGTAATACGTGGGATATGAAAATTAAATTGAGATAGCAGAGAAGATGAATCTATAGAATTATTAATTAATTTATAGATGAATATCAAATCTGCTATTTCTCTTCTTTTTCTCAGACTCACAAAACTGAATTCTTCTAACAATAAATTATAATCATAGTGACGAATAGGATAACGGCCATGTGTTTTAAAGTAAATAAATTTTAAAAATTTTCTTTGGACAGATTCTAATGCACTTATGTACTTTAAATGGTTAGTATTCCAAACACAACTGCAATACTCCAGTTTGCTACGAACTAGTGAAAAATAAACAGAGAAGATGGCTTCTAAAGATTTAAACTTTTTACAGTTTCTAATAACAAAACCCAAGATTTTTGTTGCACTTTGCACAGAATTTTCAATGTGTTCCGAAAAAGTCAGTTTGCTGTCAAATAAGATACCTAAATCTTTGTAATTATATATCCGGGGAATAACAAGATTATCTAATTGATAGTCGTATAAGACAGTGTTTACTTTCCTGGAAAAAGACAGGACTTTGCATTTGTTAGTATTCAAAGATAGTTTATTTACGATACACTAGTTATGTAAGTTTACAAGGTCGTTTTGAAGAGCAATGCAATCTGAGGTATCCTTTATTTCCCTATAAATTTTCATATCGTCTGCAAACAAGAGTTTCTTAGAGTTGATACAATGACAGATGTCATTAATAAAAATAACAAATAATAAAGGGCCAAAATTCGAGCCCTGAGGAACCCCTGACGTTGACACGAAATTAAAAGATTTGGCACTCTCATATTCAACATATAACTGTCGATTAGTTAAAAAAGACTTTAACAGTGATTGCATACTCTTTGAAACACCAAATTGTCTCAGTTTCAGAAGCAATTGTTTGTGAGACACCTTATCAAACGCTTTACTAAAATCTGTGTATGCGACGTCAACTTGATTTCTACAATCTAAAGAACTAGATATGTATTGCGTAAATGTACACAGATTTGACGCGGTACTTCTGAGCTTCACAAAACCATGTTAGTATTCCGTGATTGAATTTTTTACGTGGGAATATAATATATTAGAAAATATAATTTCAAAAATTTTGGAAAAAACTGAGATTAATGCGATTGGTCTGTAATTTGATATATCAGAAACTTTACCAGCTTTGAAAACGGGACAGATTCTAGATATTTTCCAAATGTCTGGATAGACCTCTTCTTGTAGTATACGATTAAATATGTAAAAGAGTGGTACTGACAAAAAACCTATATAATTTTTCACCAGTTTGGATGAAACATTATCAGGACCACAGGTTAACTTATTTTTTAATTTATTAACTGCGTTGATAATTTGATCTTGAGATATATAACTAATATGAAGAAAATTACTAGGATTTGTATCAACATCATCAAGTATCTCATCATCAGATCCATCACTAAACACGCTACCAAAGTGCCTGGCAAAAGCATTCACAATAGATTGGGGAGTGGTTAGGGTTTCGTTACTGTATGACATTTTCCCGGGAATCCTAGTTTTATTTTGTTTGGATTGAATATATGACCAAAAACGTCGGGGATTTAGTTTAATGTTATTTTCTGAATTTTGAATGAATCTATTATAACAGCAAGTTATATCACGTTTTACAATTAGTCTTAGGTTTTTATAACGTTGTAGATAAAAGAGAAGTTTATGTTTATTATACAATTTTAGAAAGTGTTGTTTTTTTTTTAAGCTAAGTATTAAATCACGAGAATACCAGATTGGGTATTTTCTAGTTTTAGTTGACTTTAGCGGAACACACTGAACAATAAGGGTCTGGATAATTTCATTAAATTTATTACATACCGAGTTCACATCAGGATGATGATTAAGCTGTTCCCACTGTACATTATTTAACAAGTTAGTAAATTTTTGGTTGTCCATTTTCCTAAAGTTGTAACGTTTTTTATTAGTAATAAATAATTTTTCATTTTCACAATTTATCTCCAAATTCACAATTAAAGCAGGATGGTGGTTGTCAATTAATACCAGGGGATGTAGGTTTTGAAAAACCTTACAAAATAGATTTTCAGGGCAAAGAACCAAATCCAGTATTCTATTGTTATAGTTTTTTACAAAATTATTCTGCTTCAGGTTACAGAAGTTAATTAATGAGTTATATCGAGAAACTAGGTTTGTAATTTGATGAAATTCATAATAATTTATCAGATCAGTTATATTAAAATCACCTAAGATTATTGAATTACCAATCGCAGATAGCACAAATACGTCTTATGGACGTTCTAAAAACGTCCTGCTTGGACATTCAGGACATCCTTAAAACGTCCATTTCACGGCCGTGGACGTCTTATGGACGTATTTGGAACGTCCATTGTTAATAATCAGGATGTCTTAAGAACGTCCATTTAAGGACATTCCATGGACATTTTCAGAAGCTCAAATGGGGAATAATAGGATGTAAGGAAATTAGTGAAAATACTGAATAATTTCAAAAAAATTTATTTGGAAGCAAATAACCTATAAATAGTGAAATTATTAACACTTTTCCGACAACTTCATCCCGTCTCTCCTCTACTTTGCTCTGTTCAATCATGCCTGGAGTGAGAGCAGTTGTTTTTTTTTCTTTTTGATTTGGCCATATTTTCCTTCCCAGTTGAACCTGAAAATAATTTAATCGCTTATTCAAAATTCAGATCAATATGAAAATCCAATCTGTTTGTTTAAGTTTGCCTTGCTAGACATTATGAATTCACTAACCTTTTAGCTTTGTAGTATTCACTGGAAAACTCCTCTACTTTGCTCTTTTCAACCATGCCTGGATTGACAGCAGTTACTTTTTTTTCTTGATTTGGTCATATTTGCCTTCTCAGTTAAACCTGAAAATAATTTAATCGCTTATTCAAAATAAAAGGCAGATCAAAATTAAAATCCAATCTGTTTGTTTCAGTTTGCCTCGATAGACATTATAAATTCACTAACCTTTTAGCTTTGAAAAACTTCCACGTTTCTCAGATATAAAAATGGTACAAATGGCGGAATGATAGAACTTGTACTCGTATAATATGTATATACCATCGAATCATGAACATTGAACACTTTTTTTTAATAAAACCTGAGCCCTGGGAATATTTCACTTCAGTGCTTGAATCTGAATCATATCAAAAATAAATAAAAATAAAAAGTCACTTGTCAACAATGTCACTTTCTTGCAAAAGATCTTCTTCCTTTTTGTCTATTTGGCCTTCATTCAATTGGATATTGGGACAATGCCATCTTTAATAATTATTTATATTATCTCATTATATATGTTTTTTGTATAATATAACCAAATAATAATACAATGCGAATGCGAATCCATGGAAATATAGTAAAGCACGTACAATTGACGTTTTGCGGATATCTATTTCTTGACGTCCAGAGGATTTACTAAACTGGACATACTTAAAACGTCCATAATAGGTCCCGGACGTACAGACGTTAAATGGACATGTATTGGACGTCCTTAGGACGTCCTGTGCTATCTGGGATTTGATCAAAATTTTCAAACAATACATCATACTCTTCAAAAGTAGTAGCTGGAGGTATATATACTAAAAATACAAATATTGAAGAGAAGTTAATTGTTATCTTCACACATAATAAGTCAACAGTATCAATCGGAGATGTAGTTTCGTGTAACTCTGATGAATGAACATTGGAATCAACCGCAACTAAAACGCCTCCACCACGAGATCCAAAAGTGCGGTCTTGATGGTAAACTATATAATTATCGGGAAACAATTCGGTATTATGTACTCCAGTCCTCAACCAAGTTTTAGCTACAGCGACAATTTTGGGTTCAAGTGATAAGATACTTTGGAAGAATATGTGGGTTTTTGAATTAAGTCCTCTGCAATTTTGGTAGATTATGGAAAATTCTTTGACTTTTCTAATTAGGCTGTTGGACGAATTAATTAGTTTTTTTGTTTGATGATCGGAATTCCAGATTTATAAATAATGTACAACCCTGGTTCTCCATTATCTCGACGTTGTTTTAGCTCATCAAACACTAATTTCTGATAATCTCTTTGAATCACAGTTAAATCAGATCTTATTCTAATATTCTTGTACTGATCCGTTTTTGGAAGTTCTTTTTGCCGTTTAAGCAGAGTTGTTACATTATTTTTTTCAGAGAACGTCATTCTAACTGGTCGTACTTTATTAACTTGTTGTGTCCCCAATCTCTTAATACCTGTAATGTGGCCATGCATATTAGGAATAATTTTTGAACAGATATCATGAACTGACTGAGACACATCATGAATATTTTCTGGAATTCCAAATATTAAAATATTATTCTCACGTTGTTTTATCTCATTAACTTCTGATACAATCTGTATAATATTTGGGGACTCCTTGTTATTATTATAGAGTTTTTGTTCCAGGTGATTGACCTTATTAGTAAGCGTTTGAATCTCGGATTTGCTATTGTTTTCAATTGTCGATATAGAGTTTTTTACATCCTCAAGTTTAGTTTCTAAAGATAAAAGTTTTTCATCAAAACTCTTTAAAATCGAAGCAGATACGCTATCGGCTATCTTTTTTATAAAAATGTCCTCTAGACACAATTGCTTTATTACTACGTCGGCAATATTTTTAACCTCTGCAGTCTGTTCTCGTGTCAGCGGCATTATTATAAAAATAAAATAATAAAAAACCAAGAAGATATCTCACCCTGTGCAGTTTCTTCAGACTAATCGATGTACTGAATCTTTATTATTTGTTTTGATGACTTTCCTCTATTAAATTACACTTAGATTGGTATAAATATATACAGAATCGACGGAGCAGCGGTAAATAGGTGTTGGCACGAGCACGTACACTCATCACATTATGCATGTATGCATTTATGCATGTATATTAGACACGGACTTCGCTACGAGGTATATTCACTATAATAAAGCAAAAATGCAGTTTGTGTGAACAAATCTTAATTTGGCTAACAGTTTTTAGATAAAAAAACAAGCATATTCAAAAAATAAATTTATTAAAGAATATATATAATACAAATCAAATATTTAAAAAATGTAATGTATATAAAAATTGTAATATATATGAAGTAGCTGGATGGCTGCTACATATTCCAGGATATAACACTGTCCATCATTTTGTGAAGAACTTTATCTGTGAAAAAAGAAAGATGGTATAAGTACAATCTGATTAAAATAAATGTATTAATAAAAAATTATAAGTCCGAGGAATACTTTATTTTTTAGTAAGTCCAACATCTACGATACAGCTTTGCAACCCCAAACGTCACGAAATAGAAATTTCACAGTATATGCCGCGTTTGAGAATCCACATCGGATGCATCTGAGATGTAGTAAATCTTTGATCACGTGATTCAATATAAGTAAATGTAATGGGGCAGATGTGTCCGATTTAAAATAAACTATTTGAGGCGCTGTTCTCCACATCTCAGCAAATGGGCTAAAATAATAATTTATAATGCTCTAATATTACCTCATTTTAATTATTGTGCCACTATACTGTATTTGCTCAACCAGAATGAGTTGCAACGATTGCAAAAGTTGCAGAATAGAGGTATGAGGATAAAACTGAGCTGTTCGAGATTGGAACCAATCAATTCCATGTTGAATGTGCTTCAGTGGTTGCCTGTTAAAAAATATTTGCTATTCTATTCCCTGCTTTTTATATTTAAAATTAAATCAGGAATCTCCCCAGTATATTTAAAAAATATTTTAAGTTATAATCAGGATGTTCATGAACATAATACACGTAATAAGAAAAATTTTAGAGTTTATAAGGCCACGAAAATATGTACACAGAATTCAATGTTTTTTAAAGATGTACAGGCTTTTAATAATTTGCCTGAGGATATTAAATTTTCTTCAAATGTGGCAATATTTAAAATAAAACTGGGTGAATACCTGTTGACCTATTGACGTTTTTTTTTTCTCTTTCTTGTTCTTTTATTGTTTTGTATAGTTGACATGTAAGTGTACTGTATCTTATGTATTTTTTATTGCATTTTAAATGTATGTTGATTCTATATTTATGTACTTTTTATATTTTAAACGTGAAGATGTATTGACATGTAAAAAATAGTTTTTTTGACTAAATAAACGATTTATATATAGGTATGTGGATAAAAAAACGCTCGAGATGTAAAAAAATGCATCTGATGTGGATTCTCAAACAGCAATAAGTATAAAATAAATGAGTAGAGTACTAACTTTCCTTCTCGAAAAGAAGTCCAACATATATTATTAGTCTGCTTCTTCTTCGAACCTTTACTTGAAGTAGGTGTTTAATCAACATATTCAATTTCTACGTTATTTGAGGAAAGTCCATCCGCTACTCTTCCATGAACTGCTGGTAGGAATAGCGTTGGAAATGCTTCAGGTGTTAGACCTCGACGAGAGCCAACTACTTTATACTTCTCTTCAAAATGTTTACGACATACTACAAAGGTGGAATAAATTTGTAGTCTTGTTTTATTATTAAATCTTGAAAAACGAACAGCAAGTGTACAAATATCAAATAAATCGGGTGAATTCGTAGGGTGGGGCAGGCGATGCATCTTGTTGTCCACATCAAGGCAATTCGGTACACAACATTTTCTATAATTACGCATCTTTATGAAAAAGCACAAAATAACAGCGGAAAAAGCACAAATTTATAATGGAAAAACAAGCTTATTAACAGTGGTCAACTAAATCAATTAAGCAAATTGGAAATGAAAACAACTGAATACAACAGTCACCAATATAAATAAATAAACAAAGCTCACGTTTGGTTTAAGCCAAGACGCCATGACACCCCCCACAAAAATCAATATTCACCTGTCCTTTACACTCCCACCACCCGACTGCAGCGCCACGCGGACTTGGTTGATTTTTGATCTATCCCAGGCCTGCGCATACCAGTTTCCCACCCCTGTACGGTATCACGGTAGGCGAAAAGTACGAATACGTGACGTAAAAATACTAGGTAAGAAGTAACTAGTAGTTGGAACAGGTACGAACTTGGAACCGGAACGTAACATACCTGTTACTGAAAAATACTGATTTGTATCATCTCTATAATACAAGACAAAACTCAAGATGAAATACGAACTTGTAATGCGAGACTATGCGCATCTGACTCTTATTTAGTACTCGTGGCGGCATCTACGTATAATCCTAAGGGGTCACAGACTACAGATGACTGTGATATAAGGAGATACACTTATCTGAAGCTGAAACATAGATGGCGTTACGGGTACTAACATTACCATTTATAAATGGGTATACAGATCTTACACAGGCTTCCGATATTTTCTGGTTATATTCACCCAGAAGTATCTTAACCTGTCTTAGCTTTAAGAGATTGATCCAATTATCGGTTCTTCTACTGCCCAATTCTTTTTTAATCTCGTCGTGGACGTTTGAACGAGAAAACAGTTTGAACGAGAAAGGTCAGTAAATGTGACCATCGCCTTTCAAGGGGATGCTTTAGATGTTCTTCAGACTGTACCTGTGGAAAAACGGATGACTTTGAAAGACTTAAAGAATCGTAAGCAGAATCGAGACAAGTCTCCAAGAATACGAATTAGATATTTCCAGGATGATGCGATACTGGCAACCATTTTCCTACTACACAATTTACAAATTAAATTAATTATGTGACGTGTAACTATATAAGTAAATATAATATACATTCACTTGAGATAAATGAAACCTTTTTTAATTTAGACAATAAGAAAACATATCATAATAATTACATATATTATTGTAGTTATTAAAACAACATGAATAGGTAATTAAAAAATTACAAAATTTATTGGTTCCCGTACTAATAGAATATTCAAATTAATTAGACATAGACAAAAAAACATTTTTATTATTAATAGTTTTTGCTCAAATACTCAGTTTCAGATGTAGAAGGTTTAGAATGTGACATAGTTTCCAGTTGAGGAATAGCTTCAGGATGTGAGTAAAATAAGGGCATTACTTCTTTCATTAAAAAAAATTTTCCTCCTGGAGACTTAGCAAAAGTAGAATCCTCCCCAGCTAGCACATAACGTTGCCAAGCCTTTCGGCGATGTTGTTTTAAGGGAACATAATAACATACCCATACAACGTAATTGCAACGTTAATGAGAAGTTGTTAAGGGAAATCAAAACCTCGCGAAACATCTATTTGTTATTTACGTATTTAACATGCCTGTTATGATAACACAACGTAATTAAGTAACTTGCTAAAAAAGTTTCCACGAGAAGTACTATGGACATAATCTTGTGTTCGAACGTAGCTATTCGTTTGTCATAACCAATAACCAACAAAACATAAAAAAATGTCACTTGTCACTTTTTCTTGTACGTATTTGAGATTTTAAAGAAATTGGAAACTATACGTCTGAATAAGTTTGGTAAGTTGTTTTCTTCTTTTCAATAAAATAGATACATATTTTCTAATTTATTGTCTGTTGTTTTAGATGGTAAAATTTCAATTTCAAAATACAATAAAAAATAAATCATTGTAAACAAGTAGATACAATTAAATGACTGCTTATATTTATTTTACACGATAATAGGGATCTTATTGATGCCTTAATACAATAGAAGTAACGATATTAAACAATGAAAGTATCTATATTTAGGCACTGATACTGAATTACCAATACTATCGCCATAGTAATACTTAGAAGCAAGTATTGTATCCCTATGTATGTGGTCAGAGATTATAAGGTTTGTTCAAATATTTGTACTGAAATATTTTAGTTTTAGCATGTGGTGAAACTTGGTAATATGATTAAGCGTTACCACTGTTTTTTTGTTATTTAATTATAAGGTAAATTGCCAGTTATTGACACTATAACTTGTACCAGGTAGAGTACAAGTAGAGAAAGAAAAGGTGTCAAATACAGAATATACTTTACTGATGCACTCTTGTTATTAGTTAAGTTCCCTACTCCGTCCTGTTGAATGGGGGTTGTCAGCCGTTTAAAAAAAATCTTTTACTTTTTCGATACTTTGTTACTCGAAACTTATAAATATCAATATCTTTAACATAATATCGAACAGTATCGATGCCTCTACCACAAAGTATCTCACATGATACCGGTATTGATACCTTTGACCGATACTCATAACCCTACTCCCAACTATAAAAATACAAAAACAGAGAAGTCATATACTGCCATCCTAACAAGAGAAGTCCTATCTGAAAATTTATATTTATTATCTTTTAAACCTTTTTTTGTGTAACTTTTTAACATTTTAGTACCTTTGTTGCAAATAAGACATTCCATTTCAGTATCGAGAAAGATAAAATGTAGACAAATGCACATAAAAAACTGCTAATTTTGCAGATAAAACCTTTCTTGCTAGAACGGCAGTATAGAAGTGCTCATGTAGTTCACTAAAGATAAATAACATTTAAATTTGTTACGTTTCAGTAAATTAAGTATTACCGTTGCTGGACAGTAGTGACGTTTTGGTGGATAAATACAGCATTTCACTGGATATATACCTATGCCATTTTGTTGTACGTTTGCTGCATAATACCAATTGCTAGACAAACTTTAAAAATGCTTTACAATACAGAAAAATTGCTGTAAGTATGGTCGCCCTAGTGTAATAATATTTTAATCACTAAAAATTAATTTTAAAAATATTGTGTTTTAGGTTTCCTTTGTGCTGGATTATAATTCTAGTAAAAATCTCAGGAATTTAAGAAGCTAAAGTTAATACAGAATTGGTTGAAGAAAAATATATAACATCTGAGATTATTTCTTTTTCTTTCATAGCAGAATATCATGCTAAAAAACATTGTTCTGTATAAGTTGAACATCCATTATTAAGTATCAAATTTGTAAAAGTCAAAATAAATATTATTATTTATTTAATAACATTAAGTAACCTAGTTGAAAATTTTTTGTGATTTTTTAATAATAATTTCTCAATAAATTCCACGGTAACCTATATATTTTATTGTAAAAAACAAAACCTAAATATTTCAAAAACCTTATTTTTAGTTTTTTTCTACTCCATCTAATCAATAAATAATAGTAAAATTAATTATAATTCAAAAATTGTTGTTGAAGTCTTACTTTCTCATAAGACACTGTACAAACACACACATTTAAAAAAAAAATTCTCAAAAATTTGCACGGTAAAGTATAGTTAAAAGTTCACTATTAGATAAATAAGGACATCTACTATTAGAAAAAAATTAATTTTAGTCATAATCTAATATTTTTTATTTAACATTGGTGGCGAAAGGACCTCCTTAGCATATTTTTCATTTTCTCTATTCGCTCCGTGCGCGACCGCAGCGCCAATTCGTTTTGGTATTAATGGACTATTTCTGTGTATACTGACAAATACAATTTTTAATAGAATTCGTAATTAAAAAGTATATATGTTAGTTTTAATAAAAGTATATGGATTTGTAAAACAAGTAAAACATTAATTTATTATTATTATTATTATTTTTAACGCCTAAATTAAGGAAAATTATGTATAATCAATGAAAATCAATAATAAAATATAGGCAGGCAACAGTATTTACTGGAAAATGTATGAGAAGTTGCCTAAGTCTAATAAGTTGTCATTGAAGAATTAGCCTGTTGTCAAATTAAAAAATACCATTTAATAATAGCATGAATTTAAAATGTATAAAAAAAGGATCGCTATTTATATTTTTATTTTTGTTCGAAAGAAAACATAGAATGAATGATTAAAACTGGTTTCTCATCAGTAAGTCACAAAATTACATTCCATCCACATATAATAATCAAAGGCAGAAATCTTGAAATCTAGTCCTTAAAGAATAAAAGGTCATTAAAAAACATCGTAAAATGATAATTTATTGTTTATTTAAAACCTTTCAAGTTTCTGATGTCTACTATTTACAGCATTACTGTTATTATTACAAAAATACAGGTAATTTTTCTTCTTATTGTACATCTATCCATTTATTTCTTTGATTTAATTTCCACTTTGCTACTGACATTTTTTATATAAGATTCACTGTTTTTTATTGCTAGTATTTGTACAATTGTCAACACAGCAACTCCGGTTGCTTATTGTATTGTCTGTACCTACTTTTTTGAAAAAAAGTAAAATGTATACGTGTATTTGATATGCCAAAATTACAAAATATCGCCCTAAAATGCACGAATTATCCGCAGCTAGCGCTAGTATCGCTTTTGCTTCCCTTTCCATGACTTCTCACGGAGCGAATATATATACATATATTATTTTCTTAATAATAATTAAACAAGTAAATTTATTAACTACAAAGTTATTTTTACGGAAGAAACTATGTAATTAAGTTCACATATTTATTTGTTTACAATACGCTACGGATACATAAAGTTCTAAATGGTTAAAATATCAAAATAAAATAAAAAAGAAATTAATAAAATTGTCACAGTATAAAAATGAAGTCAATAGTGTAATAAAAGTTAACACTTTAAAAGAATAAACCTTTTAAAATGTCATAATTTGAAAAATACTTATTGTAATTGGACATCAGTTGGTGTACAAATAAATTCTGTCCATAGTTATTTCTATGAGCATTTACATAAAATAGTTTCATATGCCTAGTAAGTCTGGCAGGAATAAGGAATCTAATAAAGTGTACCAGGCTGTCACTATCAATCAAACCGTTCAATAACTTATACAGGAAAACAAATGATGCTTCTCGACATCTGCATTCCAAACTCTTATAGGTCCCTCTCAAAAATAACATCAAGATCATTTATAGTTTGTTCAAAACTTAGTTCAGAACCTGCAATGACAATCATGCATAATGATATTAGCTGTTTTATATTAAACCTCATGACTTTACATTTATCAATATTCAGTTTAAGCAAGTTATATAATATTAAAACTATGATTAGTACCAGTTGTAGGCAAATATCTTTTTTTAGCATCCTACAACTGCCATCTTAATAAAAATCTAGTGACCTTTGAAATATACCTTATATAAATACACTTTTTACTATATACTTTTGTACAATCGTGCACCATTTTAGCTACCAGTGAACCTTTGCAATATAGGTACCTTATTATACTATTTCGTGCAAGCGTTCAGTGTTTTCGATTCTAGTGAACCTTTGAGAAATTCCTTATATACCCTTTATACCTACTTTTGTCCAATTTGTCAGTGTTTTTTTTTACCTATATTATTAATACCTACCTCTACTTGTATGATATTGGTTCTTGATTTCAAAAGCTTTTTAATAATAAATTTATACAATTTTTTATTTTGTTTTCTTCAGATTTTACTGTATCCTCAATATACTATTTTGAATATAGTGTATCCAAGGATGGACATAACTATACTTGTAAAGATATTTATTTTAAATTTTTCAAGAGGTCTTTTTCATAATTTCTCAACGTTAATCGTATTTATTTAACAAGCAAAAGAAATTATGAAGAAGTACTTTTAAATTTAAAATAAATATTTTTACAAGTATTGTTAAATCCATCCGTGGACACACTGTATAATGCTGTAGAATGAATTCACATTATAACATCTATAGAAAGTTTCAGAGCAACTTTCGGGGTAAGTACCGTAAAAGTGCTAGTGTGATGTTTTCCGAACTTCAATTTTGTAACCTCTGTGAGATGTGCTATAAAAGTCTTGCCGTTGCGGACATTCGGTGGTTGCAGGGATAATAGGGTTACAGTAAAAGTACATTGCATGCGAGCTTAAAGAGCCTAAAATTGCAGCTTATTAACGTAGATGGGATGTTTTTGTGCTAGCTGGGTCAAAATGTTTTGAACAAATTATACTGAATACACTCTTCATCCTCACATATATCCAAACTCTTCTTCCACATATATCTAGTTTGAAGATATTTTGGAAACCTAAATAGGTATAAATAGTGTTTTCTTATTCATATAGGTAGGTAGGATTTCATATAATACAGAATTCAACATAGTATACTTTAAAATAACTATGGTGTTCTAACAATATATTTTGTCATTAAAATAAAGCAATACTAAGATTTTATAACTAAAGTGAATGCCACTAGAGCCTTCTTAAATGTACAGTGTGCATAACAATATAACTTTAATTTAAAGATAGCCTATTAATAAATTCAAAGTTATTAAAGACAGGCACAATAAAATAATTCGAAATTCGACGTTGAATGTTATTTTAAACTTTAAAATAAATTGTTGTTGTTTAAACCTTATTTTGAATTATGGTACCCCTCAAAAAAGTGTGATGCAACGGTAATGGTTTTTATTTACTTACCTATGAAACGTTATCGAACTAAACTTGATATATTTTCCGAGCACACAATACAATTCACTGGCATTTTAAAGCAATTAAATGCACCAAAATAACTTAAACCACAAAAATTTTTCAATTAAATTACGAAATAAACTCAAAATGAACCACAAAATAACCATAAAATAACTAACCCAACTAACGTATTCCTGTCAATTTTTTGCTAACCAATCAGGTGTGTAACCAAAATAGCGAACATCCAATCAAGTCGTGTAACCACTACTATATAGTGAGAAAAGATGCTGGTTACAAATATTGCATGATAGGTCTGTATCTATTATTTATTTATCTGAGTTCCTGACAATCTTACAAAATTTCTGCTGACAATTCTCCCTCTGACAATCAATAATTAATTTCTTACAAATCATTCAAAATTGACTTTTCCCCGAAACATTGATTTTATTTTATCTTTTCAAAACCAAACATAGATTGATTCATTTTATACACTGTTTTTAAACTAGGAGGAGCGATTTGAATTTAAATTGGCAATTCTGTAGACTTTAGACATTAGCTAATTATTGATATTGTTGACAGTTCTGACATTTTCTAATTTTATATTTCATCGTTATTATTTAGTTTTTACTTTATTTCGTTAATAATAGTTTTCAGAAATTCAGTAAGCAATTGTATTGAATTTATACAATTAGGGATCCTTCTACACTGAGTACTAATAAAGGTAGCAATTCCTGAAAAGCCCTACAAGAAAGAGAAGATACCTTATGTTACATGCTGATTCTAAAGAAGGTTTTGTAGAAAATGAATTATTGGTTTTTGAAGGCAAAAAATGGGAGATTACCATTGAAAGATGAATTACGAAGTATTTTAGAAAAATCTAACAACTTTATTACTGATTTTTTAAAACTAAAAGTTGATGAATTTCTAATAAACATGATTAAAATGTAACTAAATATTCAAGTTTTATTTATTAGAAAAGAAAACCATTTAAAAAGTTGTCATAACATTTAAAATAAAATCTACTACATTAGAGATAATCTTAATTTAGCATAATGAAACAACATTACTTTCAAAACAAATATTTGAAAAATTTCTACTTAATACATAGATATGTATAAATAGTTCATTTTATATTTAAAAATATAAAAATTACAACTAGAGTTTAAAGGACCTACAATATTATTAAACAGTTTAAATAATGATATAATGTTAACATGTAGTGTTATGAAAATGTTGGTTCCAGTATTCAGAACAATTTCTGACTCGTAGACCTGTAAACTTTTGAATGCCTTTATTTGCCCTTCAGTGAATTGACCATGGGTTAACACTAAATAAGCGTAATATCCACATTACTCATAGGAGAGATTCCAGTTACTGCATGATCCAGTTGTCATTCACTGACTAACTTTTACCTAAGTTTATACCTATAACAAATATATCCTTAAAAAATGTAAACAGACCATATTTTTTAATTTTTAACTAACCTAGCTACATCGGGATATTCTTTTAACCAATTTCTGAAGTATTTAATATCCATTTTAAAAAGACATAGTTATTCTTAAAAAGTTGATTTCATAAGCAACAAAAAATATTTCAATGTCAACAAATCAACGACCATATTGAATTTCATTTGACAGTGACAGTTCATTTTAGACACACATTACAGATCACAATAATGTGAAATTTGTCTAGGACCAATAAAAAAATTATGTTTATCCTTTCTTAACCGCTCATTGGCCGTTCACCGACTAAGGCCGATAAACATAACTATTTAATAAATTTTGAACACATCCCTATATTTCGGAACACGCTCTTAGTAACGAATCTAGTTACTTTTCCCTGTGTAAATCGTCTTTTAAATTCGCTCCTACTAGTTTAAATACAGAGTATAGTTAACCAAATTACGTCATAATATATATATATATATATATATATATATATATATATATATATATATATATATATATATATATAATTAAACCAGTAATTAGTGGGTAATGCAGCAAATGAAAGAGTACTTTTTTAAGTTTATTCCAAGCTTTCGGAAATGTTTATTTCCATCATCAGGGAGACTAAAATAAAATAATACCACATATTATGATAAAGTAAGGTAAAACAATTTTTTTGTCATCACTTACATCTTAATTAAGGTTGTTCATTTTAGTGGTATTATTTAGTTTAGTAAAAATACAAAGTAAAATGGACAAGCTGAAGTCAATTACAAAATAATATACACAAACAATAACTACGATACTTTAAAAAATAAAAAATATAAATAACGAAAGGTCAATTTGACAATTTGACATGACAAGTAAAATTTTAAATAAATAACAAGTTATTAGAGGTTAGGAAATAAATGTGGATAATGGTATGTTTACATATCATTAATATTTTTTAAATGTTCAAAGAGTGATTTTTATATTAAATTAGCTCTGTATTATTTAAATTATGAATTTGGTTTGGTTTATTGTCCGAATCCAATAAATAAGAATAAATTACACTTAAATTGTTAATATCTGTCTTTTTGTTCATAGAATTTGGTTCCTGTGAAATGAAAGCCATCTCCAAGAAAAGTCTTTTATGGTAGTTATTTTCAATGGCTAATATTTTAATTTCGTCATAATTTATATTATGTTGATATTTATTAGCATGTTCAGCCAAAGCACAACGTTCTGGATGTAGTCTGCAATCACTCCTGTGGGAGGAGATTCTACCCGAGATAGGTCTTTGTGTTTGACCAATATAGACTTTATTACATTCTAGACAAGGAATGTTGTATACTACATCTGATAATGATTTTAAGGGGGTTTTATCTTTGAGTTTAGAATAGATTGAGCCTATTGTTATTTATTTAAAATTTTACTTGTCATGTCAAATTGACCTTTCGTTATTTATATTTTTTATTTTTTAAAGTATCGTAGTTATTGTTTGTGTATAATATTATTTTGTAATTGACTTCAGCTTGTCCATTTTACTTTGTATTTTTACTAAACTAAATAATACCACCAAAATGAACAACCTTAATTAAGATGTAAGTGATGAAAAAAATTTTTTTACCTTACTTTATCATAATATGTGGTATTATTTTATTTTAGTCTCCCTGATGATGGAAATAAACATTTCCGAAAGCTTGGAATAAACTTAAAAAAGTACTCTTTCATTTGCTGCATTACCCACTAATTACTGGTTTAATTATTAACTAGTCAGCAACGACTATCAACTCTCTTATATATATATATATATATATATATCTTAGATTTTATTAATTATCAAGTTTCCTCGCACCCCCCGCTCTTGACTGCCGTTGTTCTATTCATTATATTAATTGTAATTGATTACTCATTGGAGTAATCACACAAAAATTTGTTTACCTGCTGTTTACCTAATTATTTTTATATATATTTTTTTAATCTCCATGGTTCATTCTTTTTTGTACCAAAATGTTCGAGGTTTAAAAACAAAACTAAATCATATTTATAAAAATTCTTTGAACTGCGATCACGACATCATCTGTCTTACCGAGACTTGGTTGAACAAAAAAATTTTAACTTCAGAGTGTTTCTCTGACTCTTACACTATTTATCGGCGTGATCGAGAAAATTCTATAAACTCAATCAAGTGTGATGGTGGAGGTGTTTTAATCGCGGTTAATAAACAAATGTGTAGTGTTGTGCGAGCCGATTGGTCATCTGATGCAGAAGATCTATGGGTAACTATATATCCGCGAAACGATAATTCGCAAAAATTTAATTTGTGTTGCACTTATATCCCTCCTAAAGATGATATATGTCTCAATATTTTTTGTTCTAAATTAGATGAAATCGTTAATAACAATCCTGATGATATCTTTATTGTCTGTGGGGATTTTAATTTGCCGAACATTGAGTGGTCTTTAGACCCTATAAACAAAAACTGCATTCCGCTTAACTTCACAGATAATAACTCAAACTTATTTGTTGACACAATTTCTTGTTGCGGTTTATCTCAATTTGACGCATTCCGTAATTCTTCCAATGATACCATCGAACTTATTTTAAGTAATAATGTTCAAATTAATAATATTCAAATTTGTACCTCTCCCCTAGTAAATGAAGATATCAATCATAACACGTTGATATTTGAGTTTAAATTACAGAATAAAACAATACTTAATAAAGTGAATGCAAACCAGTCCAAATTTAACTTCTCCAAAGCTGATTTTAGTAAAATTAAGACAGATCTTAATTTAGTTAAATGGAATGAAGAACTATACAATTTAAACACTAAAAGTAGTGTTGAAGTATTTTACTCTATAATTAAAAGAATCATATCTAAACATGTTCCAATTTTTTCAAAAAATAAACTCAAATTCCCTCATTGGTATAGTGTCAATACGGTTAAGGTTATTAGGGAAAAAAAGAAGTGGAAAAATTATAAAAATAAATTAGATTACCTCACTTTTAAGCTGTTGCGGGGCCGATCTAAATACTTAATCGATCTTGATTACAATAATTATATTAACCAAATTGAAGGCTCCATATTATCTGATCTAAAACAAATTTGGCAATTCGTTAAGACCAAAAGGGGTGTGTCGAGTGTTATTACTACTTTAGAAAATAACAATGAAATTATCACGAACGGTCAACAAATCTGCAATGCTTTCTCTAATTATTTTAAATCAGTTTTTAACCCCACTAACGCTAATCCAGCTTTTACAAATCCCAGTCACTCTGAATTTAATAATATATCAAATTATTTTATACCAATCACTACTATTGTTAATAAAATAAAATTACTTACTAATAAAGCACCTGGAAATGATAATATACCTACTTGTTTTTTAAAAAGCTGTGTTGAAGAAATATCTCAACCACTTTTCATCTTGTTTAACAAATCTTTAAATGAGGGATATTTCCCACAAATATGGAAATCTGCGTTGATCGTTCCTATTTTTAAATCTGGAAATAAGTACTTAGTGGAAAACTATCGACCCATTTCAAAATTATGTGTTATTGCTAAATTGTTCGAATCTATATTATGTGACTATTTATACGTCGATTTCAAAAACATAATCAACACTGAAACATGGTTTTATGAAAAAACGATCCATTGATAGTAATTTATTTATTTACTCGCAGTACTTGTTGGATAATATGAACACGGGCTATCAAGTAGATGCTATTTATAGCGACTTTAGTAAGGCATTTGATAAAATTGATCACAATATTTTAATCAGAAAACTTGCAGGAGTTGGTATTCATGGTAGCCTGCTGAAATGGTCTCATCTTATATCAGAAACAGAACTCAATCTGTTAATATAGGGCTGTACAGTTCCGCTTTCACGGAAATCTCATCAGGTGTTCCACAGGGTTCCCATTTGGGACCCATATTGTTTAATATATATATTAATGATATTAAAAACTGTTTTACCTTCTCAAATTTTTTAATGTATGTCGATGACCTGAAAGTGTTCCATAGTGTAACAAATCCTTCAGACTGCCTACTAATACAAAATGACCTATTTCTATATTGTATCGACAATTGTCTCTATCTTAACTTTAATAAATGTTATGCTATCTCCAGGAACAAAATTTTGCAAAATTATTGCTTAAATAACAACCCACTCAATAGAGTATCTCTTATTAAAGATCTCGGCATATTTTATGACTCTAAATTATTATTTGAACATCATGTTAACTATATTACCGTAAAAGCGCGCAAAATTCTCGGCTTCATTATCAGAACTTGTAAAGATTTTAAAAAACCAGATACCATCCGTGTCCTGTACATGGCTTATATCAACAGTATATTAAGTTTTGGGTCCATTATTTGGAACCCTCAATATAACGTGTATATTCACAAAATTGAATCTGTACAGGATAAATTCGTAAAATATTTAGGTCACAAATTTTACCCACCACATTGTAATAATTTAGCATATGTAAAACGCAACTTAAAGCTTATAACATTAGAAGATAGAAGGCAGATGTTCGACATAAAATTTCCTTATAAAATTTTTAATAATTTAATTGACTCTATTGAAATTGTAAAATTTATGCACATTAGTATCCCCTCTCGCAACACCAGGAGTAAATTGTTACTTTATATTGATCACAGTAATACTAATTACCATCTTAACTCTCCTGTTCTCCGTTGCTGTAAATCTTTCAATGCAATCGCAAATCTAGTTGACATCGATATATTTTTTTCTTCCCTAATAATCTTTTCTAAAACACTCAATAATTTTTACTTAAACAATTTATAATAATAATAATAATAATAATAATTTTTTCTTTAACTGTTTAAAATTTGTACATTGTTAAATAATATATCTTACTGTATTTTATCTGTAAACGGTTAACTTTATAACTTACTAGCTATAAGTGAATACTGTTTTTGGGTTCGTCCTGTTTTGTATTTCAACTAAATAAATAAATAAATAAACATATATTTATATATTAGAACAGTATAATGTATTAGATTATGTAAGTGGTTAAGTTTTAAGAAATGTTGCAACGTCGGCATGACCCTTATCAACTTTTTGTGTTACTTGGGGATAAATACATATATTTCAAGCTGCAAGTTTTCGAGAAATTTACGTTCTTTTTGAATACTTACTCCTTTTTTGTTATCTTGATAAAAAAATCAGATTTTTTTCACAATCGTTAAAAAAATATTTGACTAGAGAATCTTAACGAGCGGTGAGACCAACACTAAAAACGCAAATAGAAGAAAAACAATACAAAAAAAACATTTTATTTTCTTATACTATTTACAAACTAAATATTTACAATTAACAAATATAACAAAATACTAAGTTACCACATTTGTACCACGTTTCATAAACAATCGTGCCTGAAGAATTCTTTCAAACAAGTTTTTTTTTTCATAAAATGAGTGCGTGAATGTCTTCTAAAAGGAACTTTTAAAAAAACTCTTGGGCCAAATAAAGAGTCATTAGTTGTAAAATTACTAAAAATCGATTATGGCGTTAAATCCATATTTGGAAATAACATAACAGTTAAAATGAGAGCGAATTAAAGAGAGATGAATAAGTTACAAAAACTGTATATTTCGACTTAATTTTTACTTCTTTGGTGTGTATATTAAAAAAATATACGTTTATCTGTTACAGTTTTATAGTAAAAACTTTCTAACCAAGTAATATACAAATGTTACATACAAAAACAAAAAATGCTCAAAAGAAAATGTAATTGCTTCCATGTAAAAATTCAATAAAACCAAATTATATCTATCAACTTAATGAAATGGTAATGATGTTTCCTTTTTATTAGCATTTTTCGTTATGTATAAAAATTATCCACTTGTGATGTATATAACAGTGTAGGCCAGTACCCAGATGTTTTGAATATGATTTAATAAGAAATAAACATTTTTTTTATTTTTATGAGCCTTCCTAAAACAACTATGTGTAAAAGACAAAAGTTTTTTTTCTTAAAAATTTAACATTAAATTAATTTCGACAAAAAATAATTCTAATTATATAATCTAGACCTTATATCGGGTGTTCAAATTAAAGTGTTACAGTTAAATACCGCCGAAAATATGCATTTTAGAAAAAAAAGTTTCAGACAAAAGTTTTATAGTTTTTTGGGGGAAAAATTCTGGCTAAATTAATTTTTTTATAGCTGACCATAATATGGCCATATCGAGGTGAACTTTGTTTTTTTGAATGGGAATTCCATTTTTTTGTTACATATTCTTAAAGTACATAAATAAATAAGAAACTTTTGAAGGAAATATTTTTTTTATTGGACTTTTACTTTTTGAGTAACAGCTAATTGAAAATGTTGCTGCGCGAAAAAAAAGTTGGCCATATTATGGTTAGCTATAAAAAACGATGTTAGCCAAAAGTTTTTCCCTACAAAACTATAAAACTTTCGTCTGAAACGTTTTTCTTATAAAAAGCGGTATATGGCTGTAACGCTTTAATTTAGAACACCCGGTATATAGAATGATCTACAAGAAATATTTCTACAGTAAGCCATGGAATAATTCACGCATATCGAAGCCTACATTTGTTATTTGGATTTAATTTAGAGCCGTGCGTAGTTATCACGGAAATGGCTCATATCGCTGTCGGTCATGGCTTTTTCAAAAACATTTTTTGTAGACCAATCTTTAATAAGCAGAATATTAAGTTCTTTGAATTAATAATAGAACTGACAAATCGTTAAACATAAATAAAATACATCCGAAACCAAAACAATAGCAAATATTCCTAATTATGTCAGTTGCAAGTCTAAGGTTCCTAAAAATCGAACTCAGATGAGTCGGACTCAGCTCGAGTTTGTCCTTGAATAAAAATTAAATTTCAGTTATATCGCGAGAATTTAGAAATGGACAGTAACAAATCCGTGAATATTCTTTACATTTATTGATTTGCTACTGTCCATCTCTAAATTTTAATGCAACATTGTAACCACCTAGAACTATACGACTTTTGACTTCTGTTCAAGGACGAACCTGAGTCAGTTCAGTTTATAAATATGGGCCTAATTTATACTTGGGAGGACTAACCTAGTTAACCAGCGAAATAATTTAACTAAATAAATAAGGGCAAATAAAATCGGACCAACCGAAATAAACCTGTTATACACACCACGCGTAGTTAGGTACGTAAAGTCAAATTGAACACAACGGTTGAGATTATGTCTAGACAATAAAACTATTAACACATTTTACAACGGAGGGCGTCGATTATAGTGGAAGAAGGCACAATTGGTCCCGTATCTCTTTCGTGCCTCACCCCGGAGATTAATCTATTCTATATATTCCAAAGGGTTATCGACTATACCAACGTCCATGTAGAGACGCATTTTAGTTTAACGGGGCAACAGGGCCCCGGGCACAATAACCATCTAATGACACACTTAAAATTTTTAAAAAAAGTTAAAAAACACAAAAATTGACAAATATTAATTACCAACTAGTCTTTACTGGTAGATACATAATTAAGTCCATGCAGAAAGATCTGTCATCTATACAATTGACTCTCAATATATCCTAATTATGTCAATGATTAGAAATAAGTGCCAAGTAGCAAATTGAAGATACTATGAGTCAAATAAGCTAACCTAAATTGATGAGTAGGTCAGTTGCACCTTACTGACTGATAATTATGCTACTTGAAGAAACCAAAGTCAATCAGCAAGTACAACTGCCATAGTAATTACTCAATAACTCTAATTGGCAAATAAACAAATAATTTTGAAATTTTTATATAAATAAATTATTGTTGCAAAAAGCAAATTTATAGATAAATACATATCTTTTTGCACGAGAAGGAACGATATAGTATCTATTTTGCTAATCAAGTCTACTACGTTGGATAAATAACGTCACTGGCAACACCGATATTACAGAGTTTCTTCTCGTGTGTATGCAAAGCACTACCGTAGAGTTAATCTTACCGGCATTGTAAAATGAACTAAGAATGTTCACTTTTATTGTTTACAGCTATGAAACTATATTGAATTGCAATACTACAAAATCGAACAGACGATTATGTTGACTAGACAACTTAAAATAATTGCAGGAGAATAAAAAGAAGGATAATAAAACGAAACAAAAAAAAAACAAGAGTAGGTGTCATATAATAAAACATAAAAACATAACAAAGAAAACAAAAATTATTTGTAAAAGTGCGATAATGGACCGAAGCAAAATAGTAAAATTATCGCCCCAACTTAACAGGATATATTAAAACGTAAGGCGTAAGCTAAAGGGCTTATGGCATGTGATGAAGAAATCTGTATATAAACCAAAATATAAATATGTTAAGGTATAAGGGAAATCTTTTTACTTCCCTCAATAAGAGGAAGGTATTGTAATCCTAAGAAAGTCACCAATTCGAGGTTCTAGGTAAAATACTTTACTGATTTTTTTTGATCCTGAGAGAAAAATACTGATAAATAATAAATGAAATTAAAGCTGTGACACGGATTTTTAGAGATTTGCTCGTTTTATTTCATATTCATTTTCAAACACTGTCACATTTGATAACTTGGAATTATCACCACAAATAATAAATACCTAGAAAAGCACTATTTAGTTACTTAAATATGCACTAATTAAAAATAACAAATTTATACATATAAACTCTACGTTAGATATACAAACACACAGTGTTTTTTAAAATATTAACTGACCAGTACTTTTTATTGTTTTATACTAAATGTCATAATTTTATTTTAAAGATAGTAAGTGTGATATATAAAAACAAATATAAAACAAGGAGCTAAGTTGGCTGTTCTATGCAACAATAAAAGTGAACAATAAATAAATGGCATTTTCCAGTTGATGTGTCATAAAAAATAATATTGGAATATTTAAATTAATCAATTTTAAATTTGCTATAAAGCACTGTTTCAGGTGCAGGTATAAAATATTTGTACTAAAACAATACTGAACTTTGAGACGTCGAGCTCATTGTTGGCCCGGGGCGCTATATCCCTGGATTCGTCCCCGCGCCCTCACGAGATACATAAAAAAGGCACTGATAGGATCAGCATATCACAAGATTTGGTCGTACCAAAAACACATTTTACGACCTCATCAGTGGGCATTGGAATGTAAATAATTTGCTATTTGAGCTCGTGCATATTTTTACTTAATAACAAATTATTGTGAGGTCCCGACAAATGTCTTATTAATTCAGGTAAAGATTCAAAAGATAACGGACAGAAACAACAGTTGAACCTACCGGAATTTCCATCGTTCGAAGATATAACATTTCTATGTACAGAACACAAGTGTTTCAGTAAATGTGCTTTTTGTTTAAACATAGCCACACATAACCGACACGCAAATGGTTTTTCACCAGTATGCACTCGCAAATGAGTCTTTAAATTCCACGACATACCAAACTGTTTTCCACAATATTCACAACGATATTCACGAACTTGAACTGTCGGTAAAGACTGTTTACTACCCGTGGCATGAGAAGAACTTTCAGCTGCGTCATCATTGCTGCTTGAGAAGGAAGGCGGGGGATCTCGAGAATCATCGTTGCCCGAGGGAGCGTTCACTTGCGTTTGGCACAGTGACCAAGCTCCCCAGGTATGTTCGAATGTTTGATAGGAATCAGATGCTAAGCCCTGATCTGCACTGGGAGGTCTGTATTTGACAACAACATTATCTGGAGCTCCAGAAGTATCAGGATGTTGACCTGGTGTTGGAGTTCTGTCCACCAAATAAGGAGGTGCAGATAAGGACAGCGGGTGGTGGGCTGCTAACAAAGGAGGCAGATTCTTATACCTATGGTGATGGTGAGTTGTATCTTCAATGTATGAAGGGGAGAAAGGAACGAATGGGGGATTTTGTGCTGGCGAATTGTGGAATCCAGGCCTTCTTTTTCTATGTGGTGTCACTACGTAGTTGTCAGGGCTCTGCACCAAAGTAATCAACTTTTGGTCAACGATAGGAGGTTTCAGTTGGGACAGATCGTCTTGATGTTTTAGATCTATGGGTTCTATATACATGCTTTTACGTTTCATTCGATGGTGATGAAACTGCGATAACTCGTGTACCTTTGGAGCTATTTTCACTGTAGATTGACCAATTTTTAACACATCTAAGTTTTTATTATCTGATTTCTGTAAAAGAAAGAATATAATTAATGATAATATTATACTGTTAGCCTTAAAACTTTTCCTTTGCCAAACTGATGTCTGATAAATAATCTTTTTAGTTTTAATGATTAAAGCATTAGACGAATCTAGCAACCAGGGCTTAATAGAATTAATAGAAATACTTTTATTTTAATTAGTTTATTTAGTAATAAGTTAATTGTTCTTTATAATATTACATTTTATTTTCCAAATGTGGTACTTCGTTAAGTTGAACAGTTCTGCTGACTTCCCCGAACATTAATAAAATACGGACCTTCTATTATTATTTCAAAAAGGACGAGAAATAAAACCAAATATGTGAAGTTAAACTTTTTACTTTAACAAAGAACGTTAGCAAATTAGGCAATGACCGATAAAGACAGAAGAAAATCAACTAGGCACAGCTCTGAATTAAATTCACACTGACACTCAAAAAAAAAAAAAATAGAAGAATTGAAACGATACAGTTTCAAAAATTTAATACAAGAAACAATATTTCTTAGGCATTTTTTAAATATATTTATCTTTGTCATATTTTATTTAGAGAATTGTGGGAAAACCCCCAGTATACAAACGGCAACGGAAAAATGTAGAGAAAGCCATTACTATAACTAAAGTGACCCAGAGATGTTATAGAAGTAAGTATTACTGTAATGTATGTCTAAATATTTTGAAATATTTCTATTATACTGATTATTTTCTTCTCAATTTTAACACTTATTATTAAAAGCTTCAAAATGTAAATTTGAATGATCTATAAATATCTTAAATAGTATGTATATTTATATAACATATATATACGGAGTGGCCCAAAAGTCTGGAAACGGCCAATTATCTCGTAAATTGCTAGTCCAAATTGTACAAAATTTAGGGTACACCTATTTTTGAGATACGGAAATTTTAGATTTGATATTTGCAATGTTGCCAGATTTGCCGTTTCTCTTGTATTATTAGTCTCTTTGGTTTTTCAAACGTTAAAGAATCTGAATATTTTAAAAATGTTCGTTGTCTATGTAGAGGTAATGTTTGTGGTATGAGATACTTATGCCGAGATATATTGGAAATAAATTTTACATAATATCAAAGTGTAAAGATTGTATTTACATAACTTTTATTTATATTATTAATTTGTATTATAATTATTTGCTTCATATTTTTAAATTTTTACTATTGTATTGCTATAAGTTTTATTTATTTTTATTTTGTCGTATTTTTTGTCACACCCAATCTGTCATTGTACTTTGTACAGTGAGCAGATTCAGTGATACATTTCTTGTTTATTTACATTTTATTTCCTATTGGATTTTATTGTATCTGAATGTACATATTTCTGGTAAATAAACATTATTATTATTATAAATTTATCACCCTGTATATTCAGTCATTATTGGAATCTCCCATTCAATTAGGCATTCCAAACAAATGAATTGTCAGTGGGAAGGTTTTGTATATCTAAGGGTGGCGACATACGGTGTATTCTATCTTCTTTACGTAAATTCATGAATAATGGATTACATTTAAATATTTTATGTCAAACACAATAAAAATAATATTTAAAAAGCCCACCTATACACTTCTTTATAAATTGGCAGGCTTGGCGATTACTACTTCGAATGAAAATAGCGTCCAAGTTGCAAGACTATGTCGCTACCCCCTTAGATATACAAGAATTTCCCACTGGCACCTATTGTTTGACAGGTCGTTGGAATGCCTAATACGAGTTGAACCATATGTAACACATGATTTAATTTAGTCTAGATGGTCTTAAATAAATATGTAGAAATTTAAATGTTTAAAATCTAGTATGCTCAAAATTTGACATTTGTTCACCATTTACTAAAACTGACAGTAGTTTGATGTATTTTCAAAAGGAAGGAATTACTATTCTAATGATAAGAAGGTATGGCGACAGAAAAAGATCTTATTGTGAAGTAGCCAACTTGTTTAATGATACTTTCCCAAACCCTTTCTCCTATTCATAAGGCGACGGTAAACGGTAAAAAAAACTGTAAAGCGCTTTGAAGAATCTGGAGGATTAAATGATAGATACTGATCTGGATAGCTATTCTTGAATTCGAGGGAATAGAAAACCAGTTTTGCCTCTTTATCTTCAACGCCCAAAATTTGTATTTTTGTCTCATTCTTTCCTCAAAATTTCTACTTACTAGGAAAATTTTGCCAGTGGCTTACTAGGAAAATTTTCTAGTTAGCACTGGGAATGTTAGCCGAGGCCACAAATGTGTGGTTGGCTCCTTGAGTGATCTCCTGTTGTTTTGATTTCATTGCTAGTTCCATTCTCTATTGAACTTGGCTGGACCATACTGATAAAGACCAATAATAAGAAACACGTGTCTACGGTTTGCATTTAGGCATTTTTTGCGGTATCTACCCGATAGTTCCTTTTTTTTTGTATATATTGTAACGGTTTGGCTCTACGGACGAGACAGTGCCAGGGTTTGCCACAACAGTACGAGACAACGAACCGTCAAGGTGACAGGAAACCCAACCTACAATCGGGCAGGCTGACAGAAACTGGCAGAAAGTGTGAAGAATGATCGAGAACGGTCATGGAAGCGGTTACTATAGATTGTTGATGATAGGACACTGTCAATTTGGAGTGGAAGATAGAAAGCCGGTCAGCGCGTGGCAGATCAACGTTTCAATTGTAAATAGTAATAATTGTAAATAGTTTACGCGTTCGGATAGTTATTTTTGTATTTTAATTAAATAAATAGTTTCAACCCACACTCGTGTTACAATTGGTGTCAGGTGTGGGGTAAAGAAAGAAGATGTCTAAGAAGATAAATCAGTTGCTGGTTGCAGAGCTCAGAAGAGAGCTAGAAGAATTTGAGCTAGACACGACGGGACCCAAGACGGTGTTGGTAGCACGTTTGAGGGAGTACTACGAAAGTCGAGGTGACGATCCTGATGCCATAGAGTTTGAAGATCCCTCCCTGAAGGCTGTGAAGTCCTTTATCCACGCCGAGCTTGCCGAAAAGATGTCCAACCTGTCCACCGAGATGTCCCTTCAGTCTACGAGGGTTAATGAAAAACTTTCTAAACTCTCCACCGAGATCTCCGATCAGCAAAATGAGCTTGCTAAAAAAATGTCCAGCATGTCCACCGAGGTTCATGAGGTTAATGAAGAAGTGTCCAACCTCTCCCGGGCCATGGCTAACCAGGCAGCAGAACTGCGAGCAGAAATTTCCCAGCAGGAAGAAAGAATAACCGGTGTGATTGCACAACAGGAAGAAAGAATATCCGGTGTGATCGCTCAGCAGGAGGAAAGAATATCCGGCGTCGAAGAAGAGATCCAGAAATTACAAGATTTCCTGTCCAATCCGCCACCTCCTGGAAGCAGAGAAGAGGAACCCAACCCCGTGGTAGAAAGGCTGGAGAGCAATCTTTCAACTCTCGAGATCAAGCTCCAGGCGATCGAAGAACGATTCTCCCGCCAGTCTTCAAGAGGTGAAGATCGACGAGACTTCAGCGCTGTAGGTGAGACCAAAGCCAGAATGAAGCCACCTACCTTCGACGGCAAGACCTCCTGGCCCAACTATCTCAAGCAGTTTAACGCAGCGGCCGACGCCAACGGATGATCTCCTGGGGAGAAGGCAGTAGCACTCACAGTTGCCCTACGTGGTGATGCTTTAGATGTCCTGCAGACCCTCCATTCCGACGAGTCCAAAGACTTCGATCAACTGGTGAAGCGTCTAGAGATGAGGTACGGCCAAGCACACCTGGAACAAGTCTACCAGTCCCAACTTAAGAATAGAAGACAGAAGGCAGGTGAGTCCATCCAGGAGTTCGAAGCCGACGTTGCACGGATGGTACGCTTTGCCTATCCCTCGGCCCCTGAAAGCGTACTCGAATGCCTAGCTGTCCAAGCGTTCGTCGATGGAATGAGAGACCAGGAGTTGCAGAGAGCACTGCGCCTAGCCCGTCCTAAGGTCCTGGTGGATGCACTGTCAACGGCGTTGGAGTTTGAAGCAGCAACTGCAGCGTCCCGTGCCCATGACCGAGTCCGAGCCATCACCAGCCACTCCAGCGAAGAGGAACACCATGGAGAGTCCAACAGGGAGATCCTAGAACAGCTGGTGAGCCTGATGAAGACTATGGCGACGAAGAAGAGGAGATCAGTACGATGTTGGAGCTGCGGAGAACTTGGTCACGTCAGAAGTACATGCCAGCATCGTGACAAGACCAACCTGCAGTTAGCTAGCGACCGAATGAAGAAGTATTACGACAGCCGAGCAGCAGAGTCCTGCTATAAGGAAGGTGACCCTGGTATGGCTCTACAACCCACGAAGAAGGCGGGGCTTATGTCCAAAGCTGCAGAAGAGCTGGGAGGGTCCATATGTCATCAGGAAGAGGATCAATGACGTAGTCTATCGAATCTACAAGGCTCCCCGAGGAAAACCGATAGTAGT
>OV651826.1:240512-290512 GCA_927349885.1 Psylliodes chrysocephalus
TTACCATCGACAATAAACGTATAGTATTTTTATTGTACTTGTAAGTAATAAGGAAACGACGATGATGTATGACTACAATACGAACAATACCTATGCGTTTTTCTTTCTCAAATACTGAACTTTTGACTGCTACCTTCCCGTATTCAGAGATCCAGAAAAGTAATGTCTCCTTGGTTATTACATTTTCTGTACTAACCAACTATGGCCCCTTTGGTAATGCAGCACCGTGTATTCTTTAAAGATTTCTACGATTTTCCATTCTTTCTTCTATGAATTTCTACAAATATCACCCTTTTAACGTTTCACTCTTCCTCTTCTTCTTCTTCTTCTTCTTCAGTAGTTTTTTGTTCTTCGTCTTAGGCCTGTACTGGCTTCTACATCATCTTAGGTCTTCACTGCTCTCTGTATGATTTCTTAGTATTTTTTCCTCCAAAGTTTATACCTTTTTGGTTTCCCCCTTCCTAGCATTTTGACATTTGACATTGTTTACTTACTTAGCGATAGATAGATACGAATTTTTATGATTTTATCCTTTACCGTATATTTGTCTCCTCTTTCCGTCTGCCTGTCCTTTTATCTGTATTTTTGTCTGTCTATCTTTCCGTTTGTCTACCTAAGATCCTAAGATCCTAAGATCCATTTTGTACCTGGTGACATGCCGCCGAGACTTAGGTCCTTTTGGCCATGTCGTAGGACAACGAAACGTGAAGAAACGTAACGAAACGTAACAAAACGTAACGAAACGTAACGAAACGTAACGAAACGTAACGAAACGTAACGAAACGTAACGAAACGTAACGAAACGTAACGAAACGTAACGAAACGTAACGAAACGTAACGAAACGTAACGAAACGTAACGAAACGTAACCGAAACGTAACGAAACGTAACGAAACGTAACGAAACGTAACGAAACGTAACGAAACGTAACGAAACGTAACGAAACGTAACGAAACGTAACGAAACGTAACGAAACGTAACGAAACGTAACGAAACGTAACGAAACGTAACGAAACGTAACGAAACGTAACGAAACGTAACGAAACGTAACGAAACGTAACGAAACGTAACGAAACGTAACGAAACGTAACGAAACGTAACGAAACGTAACGAAACGTAACGAAACGTAACGAAACGTAACGAAACGTAACGAAACGTAACGAAACGTAACGAAACGTAACGAAACGTAACGAAACGTAACGAAACGTAACGAAACGTAACGAAACGTAACGAAACGTAACGAAACGTAACGAAACGTAACGAAACGTAACGAAACGAAACGTAACGAAACGTAACGAAAACGTAACGAAACGTAACGAAACGTAACGAAACGTAACGAAACGTAACGAACGTAACGAAACGTAACGAAACGTAACGAAACGTAACGAAAACGTAACGAAACGTAACGAAACGTAACGAAACGTAACGAAACGTAACGAAACGTAACGAAACGTAACGAAACGTAACGAAACGTAACGAAACGTAACGAAACGTAACGAAACGTAACGAAACGTAACGAAACGTAACGAAACGTAACGAAACGTAACGAAACGTAACGAAACGTAACGAAACGTAACGAAACGTAACGAAACGTAACGAAACGTAACGAAACGTAACGAAACGTAACGAAACGTAACGAAACGTAACGAAACGTAACGAAACGTAACGAAACGTAACGAAACGTAACGAAACGTAACGAAACGTAACGAAACGTACGAACGTAACGAAACGTAACGAAACGTAACGAAACGTAACGAAACGTAACGAAACGTAACGAAACGTAACGAAACGTAACGAAACGTAACGAAACGTAACGAAACGTAACGAAACGTAACGAAACGTAACGAAACGTAACGAAACGTAACGAAACGTAACGAAACGTAACGAAACGTAACGAAACGTAACGAAACGTAACGAAACGTAACGAAACGTAACGAAACGTAACGAAACGTAACGAAACGTAACGAAACGTAACGAAACGTAACGAAACGTAACGAAACGTAACGAAACGTAACGAAACGTAACGAAACGTAACGAAACGTAACGAAACGTAACGAAACGTAACGAAACGTAACGAAACGTAACGAAACGTAACGAAACGTAACGAAACGTAACGAAACGTAACGAAACGTAACGAAACGTAACGAAACGTAACGAAACGTAACGAAACGTAACGAAACGTAACGAAACGTAACGAAACGTAACGAAACGTAACGAAACGTAACGAAACGTAACGAAACGTAACGAAACGTAACGAAACGTAACGAAACGTAACGAAACGTAACGAAACGTAACGAAACGTAACGAAACGTAACGAAACGTAACGAAACGAAACGTAACGAAACGTAACGAAACGTAACGAAACGTAACGAAACGTAACGAAACGTAACGAAACGTAACGAAACGTAACGAAACGTAACGAAACGTAACGAAACGTAACGAAACGTAACGAAACGTAACGAAACGTAACGAAACGTAACGAAACGTAACGAAACGTAACGAAACGTAACGAAACGTAACGAAACGTAACGAAACGTAACGAAACGTAACGAAACGTAACGAAACGTAACGAAACGTAACGAAACGTAACGAAACGTAACGAAACGTAACGAAACGTAACGAAACGTAACGAAACGTAACGAAACGTAACGAAACGTAACGAAACGTAACGAAACGTAACGAAACGTAACGAAACGTAACGAAACGTAACGTAACGAAACGTAACGAAACGTAACGAAACGTAACGAAACGTAACGAAACGTAACGAAACGTAACGAAACGTAACGAAACGTAACGAAACGTAACGAAACGTAACGAAACGTAACGAAACGTAACGAAACGTAACGAAACGTAACGAAACGTAACGAAACGTAACGAAACGTAACGAAACGTAACGAAACGTAACGAAACGTAACGAAACGTAACGAAACGTAACGAAACGTAACGAAACGTAACGAAACGTAACGAAACGTAACGAAACGTAACGAAACGTAACGAAACGTAACGAAACGTAACGAAACGTAACGAAACGTAACGAAACGTAACGAAACGTAACGAAACGTAACGAAACGTAACGAAACGTAACGAAACGTAACGAAACGTAACGAAACGTAACGAAACGTAACGAAACGTAACGAAACGTAACGAAACGTAACGAAACGTAACGAAACGTAACGAAACGTAACGAAACGTAACGAAACGTAACGAAACGTAACGAAACGTAACGAAACGTAACGAAACGTAACGAAACGTAACGAAACGTAACGAAACGTAACGAAACGTAACGAAACGTAACGAAACGTAACGAAACGTAACGAAACGTAACGAAACGTAACGAAACGTAACGAAACGTAACGAAACGTAACGAAACGTAACGAAACGTAACGAAACGTAACGAAACGTAACGAAACGTAACGAAACGTAACGAAACGTAACGAAACGTAACGAAACGTAACGAAACGTAACGAAACGTAACGAAACGTAACGAAACGTAACGAAACGTAACGAAACGTAACGAAACGTAACGAAACGTAACGAAACGTAACGAAACGTAAAAAAAACGTAACGAAACGTAACGAAACGTAACGAAACGTAACGAAACGTAACGAAACGTAACGAAACGTAACGAAACGTAACGAAACGTAACGAAACGTAACGAAACGTAACGAAACGTAACGAAACGTAACGAAACGTAACGAAACGTAACGAAACGTAACGAAACGTAACGAAACGTAACGAAACGTAACGAAACGTAACGAAACGTAACGAAACGTAACGAAACGTAACGAAACGTAACGAAACGTAACGAAACGTAACGAAACGTAACGAAACGTAACGAAACGTAACGAAACGTAACGAAACGTAACGAAACGTAACGAAACGTAACGAAACGTAACGAAACGTAACGAAACGTAACGAAACGTAACGAAACGTAACGAAACGTAACGAAACGTAACGAAACGTAACGAAACGTAACGAAACGTAACGAAACGTAACGAAACGTAACGAAACGTAACGAAACGTAACGAAACGTAACGAAACGTAACGAAACGTAACGAAACGTAACGAAACGTAACGAAACGTAACGAAACGTAACGAAACGTAACGAAACGTAACGAAACGTAACGAAACGTAACGAAACGTAACGAAACGTAACGAAACGTAACGAAACGTAACGAAACGTAACGAAACGTAACGAAACGTAACGAAACGTAACGAAACGTAACGAAACGTAACGAAACGTAACGAAACGTAACGAAACGTAACGAAACGTAACGAAACGTAACGAAACGTAACGAAACGTAACGAAACGTAACGAAACGTAACGAAACGTAACGAAACGTAACGAAACGTAACGAAACGTAACGAAACGTAACGAAACGTAACGAAACGTAACGAAACGTAACGAAACGTAACGAAACGTAACGAAACGTAACGAAACGTAACGAAACGTAACGAAACGTAACGAAACGTAACGAAACGTAACGAAACGTAACGAAACGTAACGAAACGTAACGAAACGTAACGAAACGTAACGAAACGTAACGAAACGTAACGAAACGTAACGAAACGTAACGAAACGTAACGAAACGTAACGAAACGTAACGAAACGTAACGAAACGTAACGAAACGTAACGAAACGTAACGAAACGTAACGAAACGTAACGAAACGTAACGAAACGTAACGAAACGTAACGAAACGTAACGAAACGTAACGAAACGTAACGAAACGTAACGAAACGTAACGAAACGTAACGAAACGTAACGAAACGTAACGAAACGTAACGAAACGTAACGAAACGTAACGAAACGTAACGAAACGTAACGAAACGTAACGAAACGTAACGAAACGTAACGAAACGTAACGAAACGTAACGAAACGTAACGAAACGTAACGAAACGTAACGAAACGTAACGAAACGTAACGAAACGTAACGAAACGTAACGAAACGTAACGAAACGTAACGAAACGTAACGAAACGTAACGAAACGTAACGAAACGTAACGAAACGTAACGAAACGTAACGAAACGTAACGAAACGTAACGAAACGTAACGAAACGTAACGAAACGTAACGAAACGTAACGAAACGTAACGAAACGTAACGAAACGTAACGAAACGTAACGAAACGTAACGAAACGTAACGAAACGTAACGAAACGTAACGAAACGTAACGAAACGTAACGAAACGTAACGAAACGTAACGAAACGTAACGAAACGTAACGAAACGTAACGAAACGTAACGAAACGTAACGAAACGTAACGAAACGTAACGAAACGTAACGAAACGTAACGAAACGTAACGAAACGTAACGAAACGTAACGAAACGTAACGAAACGTAACGAAACGTAACGAAACGTAACGAAACGTAACGAAACGTAACGAAACGTAACGAAACGTAACGAAACGTAACGAAACGTAACGAAACGTAACGAAACGTAACGAAACGTAACGAAACGTAACGAAACGTAACGAAACGTAACGAAACGTAACGAAACGTAACGAAACGTAACGAAACGTAACGAAACGTAACGAAACGTAACGAAACGTAACGAAACGTAACGAAACGTAACGAAACGTAACGAAACGTAACGAAACGTAACGAAACGTAACGAAACGTAACGAAACGTAACGAAACGTAACGAAACGTAACGAAACGTAACGAAACGTAACGAAACGTAACGAAACGTAACGAAACGTAACGAAACGTAACGAAACGTAACGAAACGTAACGAAACGTAACGAAACGTAACGAAACGTAACGAAACGTAACGAAACGTAACGAAACGTAACGAAACGTAACGAAACGTAACGAAACGTAACGAAACGTAACGAAACGTAACGAAACGTAACGAAACGTAACGAAACGTAACGAAACGTAACGAAACGTAACGAAACGTAACGAAACGTAACGAAACGTAACGAAACGTAACGAAACGTAACGAAACGTAACGAAACGTAACGAAACGTAACGAAACGTAACGAAACGTAACGAAACGTAACGAAACGTAACGAAACGTAACGAAACGTAACGAAACGTAACGAAACGTAACGAAACGTAACGAAACGTAACGAAACGTAACGAAACGTAACGAAACGTAACGAAACGTAACGAAACGTAACGAAACGTAACGAAACGTAACGAAACGTAACGAAACGTAACGAAACGTAACGAAACGTAACGAAACGTAACGAAACGTAACGAAACGTAACGAAACGTAACGAAACGTAACGAAACGTAACGAAACGTAACGAAACGTAACGAAACGTAACGAAACGTAACGAAACGTAACGAAACGTAACGAAACGTAACGAAACGTAACGAAACGTAACGAAACGTAACGAAACGTAACGAAACGTAACGAAACGTAACGAAACGTAACGAAACGTAACGAAACGTAACGAAACGTAACGTACGAACGTAACGAAACGTAACGAAACGTAACGAAACGTAACGAAACGTAACGAAACGTAACGAAACGTAACGAAACGTAACGAAACGTAACGAAACGTAACGAAACGTAACGAAACGTAACGAAACGTAACGAAACGTAACGAAACGTAACGAAACGTAACGAAACGTAACGAAACGTAACGAAACGTAACGAAACGTAACGAAACGTAACGAAACGTAACGAAACGTAACGAAACGTAACGAAACGTAACGAAACGTAACGAAACGTAACGAAACGTAACGAAACGTAACGAAACGTAACGAAACGTAACGAAACGTAACGAAACGTAACGAAACGTAACGAAACGTAACGAAACGTAACGAAACGTAACGAAACGTAACGAAACGTAACGAAACGTAACGAAACGTAACGAAACGTAACGAAACGTAACGAAACGTAACGAAACGTAACGAAACGTAACGAAACGTAACGAAACGTAACGAAACGTAACGAAACGTAACGAAACGTAACGAAACGTAACGAAACGTAACGAAACGTAACGAAACGTAACGAAACGTAACGAAACGTAACGAAACGTAACGAAACGTAACGAAACGTAACGAAACGTAACGAAACGTAACGAAACGTAACGAAACGTAACGAAACGTAACGAAACGTAACGAAACGTAACGAAACGTAACGAAACGTAACGAAACGTAACGAAACGTAACGAAACGTAACGAAACGTAACGAAACGTAACGAAACGTAACGAAACGTAACGAAACGTAACGAAACGTAACGAAACGTAACGAAACGTAACGAAACGTAACGAAACGTAACGAAACGTAACGAAACGTAACGAAACGTAACGAAACGTAACGAAACGTAACGAAACGTAACGAAACGTAACGAAACGTAACGAAACGTAACGAAACGTAACGAAACGTAACGAAACGTAACGAAACGTAACGAAACGTAACGAAACGTAACGAAACGTAACGAAACGTAACGAAACGTAACGAAACGTAACGAAACGTAACGAAACGTAACGAAACGTAACGAAACGTAACGAAACGTAACGAAACGTAACGAAACGTAACGAAACGTAACGAAACGTAACGAAACGTAACGAAACGTAACGAAACGTAACGAAACGTAACGAAACGTAACGAAACGTAACGAAACGTAACGAAACGTAACGAAACGTAACGAAACGTAACGAAACGTAACGAAACGTAACGAAACGTAACGAAACGTAACGAAACGTAACGAAACGTAACGAAACGTAACGAAACGTAACGAAACGTAACGAAACGTAACGAAACGTAACGAAACGTAACGAAACGTAACGAAACGTAACGAAACGTAACGAAACGTAACGAAACGTAACGAAACGTAACGAAACGTAACGAAACGTAACGAAACGTAACGAAACGTAACGAAACGTAACGAAACGTAACGAAACGTAACGAAACGTAACGAAACGTAACGAAACGTAACGAAACGTAACGAAACGTAACGAAACGTAACGAAACGTAACGAACGTAACGAAACGTAACGAAACGTAACGAAACGTAACGAAACGTAACGAAACGTAACGAAACGTAACGAAACGTAACGAAACGTAACGAAACGTAACGAAACGTAACGAAACGTAACGAAACGTAACGAAACGTAACGAAACGTAACGAAACGTAACGAAACGTAACGAAACGTAACGAAACGTAACGAAACGTAACGAAACGTAACGAAACGTAACGAAACGTAACGAAACGTAACGAAACGTAACGAAACGTAACGAAACGTAACGAAACGTAACGAAACGTAACGAAACGTAACGAAACGTAACGAAACGTAACGAAACGTAACGAACGTAACGAAACGTAACGAAACGTAACGAAACGTAACGAAACGTAACGAAACGTAACGAAACGTAACGAAACGTAACGAAACGTAACGAAACGTAACGAAACGTAACGAACGTAACGAAACGTAACGAAACGTAACGAAACGTAACGAAACGTAACGAAACGTAACGAAACGTAACGAAACGTAACGAAACGTAACGAAACGTAACGAAACGTAACGAAACGTAACGAAACGTAACGAAACGTAACGAAACGTAACGAAACGTAACGAAACGTAACGAAACGTAACGAAACGTAACGAACGTAACGAAACGTAACGAAACGTAACGAAACGTAACGAAACGTAACGAAACGTAACGAAACGTAACGAAACGTAACGAAACGTAACGAAACGTAACGAAACGTAACGAAACGTAACGAAACGTAACGAAACGTAACGAAACGTAACGAAACGTAACGAAACGTAACGAAACGTAACGAAACGTAACGAAACGTAACGAAACGTAACGAAACGTAACGAAACGTAACGAAACGTAACGAAACGTAACGAAACGTAACGAAACGTAACGAAACGTAACGAAACGTAACGAAACGTAACGAAACGTAACGAAACGTAACGAAACGTAACGAAACGTAACGAAACGTAACGAAACGTAACGAAACGTAACGAAACGTAACGAAACGTAACGAAACGTAACGAAACGTAACGAAACGTAACGAAACGTAACGAAACGTAACGAAACGTAACGAAACGTAACGAAACGTAACGAAACGTAACGAAACGTAACGAAACGTAACGAAACGTAACGAAACGTAACGAAACGTAACGAAACGTAACGAAACGTAACGAAACGTAACGAAACGTAACGAAACGTAACGAAACGTAACGAAACGTAACGAAACGTAACGAAACGTAACGAAACGTAACGAAACGTAACGAAACGTAACGAAACGTAACGAAACGTAACGAAACGTAACGAAACGTAACGAAACGTAACGAAACGTAACGAAACGTAACGAAACGTAACGAAACGTAACGAAACGTAACGAAACGTAACGAAACGTAACGAAACGTAACGAAACGTAACGAAACGTAACGAAACGTAACGAAACGTAACGAAACGTAACGAAACGTAACGAAACGTAACGAAACGTAACGAAACGTAACGAAACGTAACGAAACGTAACGAAACGTAACGAAACGTAACGAAACGTAACGAAACGTAACGAAACGTAACGAAACGTAACGAAACGTAACGAAACGTAACGAAACGTAACGAAACGTAACGAAACGTAACGAAACGTAACGAAACGTAACGAAACGTAACGAAACGTAACGAAACGTAACGAAACGTAACGAAACGTAACGAAACGTAACGAAACGTAACGAAACGTAACGAAACGTAACGAAACGTAACGAAACGTAACGAAACGTAACGAAACGTAACGAAACGTAACGAAACGTAACGAAACGTAACGAAACGTAACGAAACGTAACGAAACGTAACGAAACGTAACGAAACGTAACGAAACGTAACGAAACGTAACGAAACGTAACGAAACGTAACGAAACGTAACGAAACGTAACGAAACGTAACGAAACGTAACGAAACGTAACGAAACGTAACGAAACGTAACGAAACGTAACGAAACGTAACGAAACGTAACGAAACGTAACGAAACGTAACGAAACGTAACGAAACGTAACGAAACGTAACGAAACGTAACGAAACGTAACGAAACGTAACGAAACGTAACGAAACGTAACGAAACGTAACGAAACGTAACGAAACGTAACGAAACGTAACGAAACGTAACGAAACGTAACGAAACGTAACGAAACGTAACGAAACGTAACGAAACGTAACGAAACGTAACGAAACGTAACGAAACGTAACGAAACGTAACGAAACGTAACGAAACGTAACGAAACGTAACGAAACGTAACGAAACGTAACGAAACGTAACGAAACGTAACGAAACGTAACGAAACGTAACGAAACGTAACGAAACGTAACGAAACGTAACGAAACGTAACGAAACGTAACGAAACGTAACGAAACGTAACGAAACGTAACGAAACGTAACGAAACGTAACGAAACGTAACGAAACGTAACGAAACGTAACGAAACGTAACGAAACGTAACGAAACGTAACGAAACGTAACGAAACGTAACGAAACGTAACGAAACGTAACGAAACGTAACGAAACGTAACGAAACGTAACGAAACGTAACGAAACGTAACGAAACGTAACGAAACGTAACGAAACGTAACGAAACGTAACGAAACGTAACGAAACGTAACGAAACGTAACGAAACGTAACGAAACGTAACGAAACGTAACGAAACGTAACGAAACGTAACGAAACGTAACGAAACGTAACGAAACGTAACGAAACGTAACGAAACGTAACGAAACGTAACGAAACGTAACGAAACGTAACGAAACGTAACGAAACGTAACGAAACGTAACGAAACGTAACGAAACGTAACGAAACGTAACGAAACGTAACGAAACGTAACGAAACGTAACGAAACGTAACGAAACGTAACGAAACGTAACGAAACGTAACGAAACGTAACGAAACGTAACGAAACGTAACGAAACGTAACGAAACGTAACGAAACGTAACGAAACGTAACGAAACGTAACGAAACGTAACGAAACGTAACGAAACGTAACGAAACGTAACGAAACGTAACGAAACGTAACGAAACGTAACGAAACGTAACGAAACGTAACGAAACGTAACGAAACGTAACGAAACGTAACGAAACGTAACGAAACGTAACGAAACGTAACGAAACGTAACGAAACGTAACGAAACGTAACGAAACGTAACGAAACGTAACGAAACGTAACGAAACGTAACGAAACGTAACGAAACGTAACGAAACGTAACGAAACGTAACGAAACGTAACGAAACGTAACGAAACGTAACGAAACGTAACGAAACGTAACGAAACGTAACGAAACGTAACGAACGTAACGAAACGTAACGAAACGTAACGAAACGTAACGAAACGTAACGAAACGTAACGAAACGTAACGAAACGTAACGAAACGTAACGAAACGTAACGAAACGTAACGAAACGTAACGAAACGTAACGAAACGTAACGAAACGTAACGAAACGTAACGAAACGTAACGAAACGTAACGAAACGTAACGAAACGTAACGAAACGTAACGAAACGTAACGAACGTAACGAAACGTAACGAAACGTAACGAAACGTAACGAAACGTAACGAAACGTAACGAAACGTAACGAAACGTAACGAAACGTAACGAAACGTAACGAAACGTAACGAAACGTAACGAAACGTAACGAAACGTAACGAAACGTAACGAAACGTAACGAAACGTAACGAAACGTAACGAAACGTAACGAAACGTAACGAAACGTAACGAAACGTAACGAACGTAACGAAACGTAACGAAACGTAACGAAACGTAACGAAACGTAACGAAACGTAACGAAACGTAACGAAACGTAACGAAACGTAACGAAACGTAACGAAACGTAACGAAACGTAACGAAACGTAACGAAACGTAACGAAACGTAACGAAACGTAACGAAACGTAACGAAACGTAACGAAACGTAACGAAACGTAACGGTAACGAAACGTAACGAAACGTAACGAAACGTAACGAAACGTAACGAAACGTAACGAAACGTAACGAAACGTAACGAAACGTAACGAAACGTAACGAAACGTAACGAAACGTAACGAAACGTAACGAAACGTAACGAAACGTAACGAAACGTAACGAAACGTAACGAAACGTAACGAAACGTAACGAAACGTAACGAAACGTAACGAAACGTAACGAACGAAACGTAACGAAACGTAACGAAAACGTAACGAAACGTAACGAAACGTAACGAAACGTAACGAAACGTAACGAAACGTAACGAAACGTAACGAAACGTAACGAAACGTAACGAAACGTAACGAAACGTAACGAAACGTAACGAAACGTAACGAAACGTAACGAAACGTAACGAAACGTAACGAAACGTAACGAAACGTAACGAAACGTAACGAAACGTAACGAAACGTAACGAAACGTAACGAAACGTAACGAAACGTAACGAAACGTAACGAAACGTAACGAAACGTAACGAAACGTAACGAAACGTAACGAAACGTAACGAAACGTAACGAAACGTAACGAAACGTAACGAAACGTAACGAAACGTAACGAAACGTAACGAAACGTAACGAAACGTAACGAAACGTAACGAAACGTAACGAAACGTAACGAAACGTAACGAAACGTAACGAAACGTAACGAAACGTAACGAAACGTAACGAAACGTAACGAAACGTAACGAAACGTAACGAAACGTAACGAAACGTAACGAAACGTAACGAAACGTAACGAAACGTAACGAAACGTAACGAAACGTAACGAAACGTAACGAAACGTAACGAAACGTAACGAAACGTAACGAAACGTAACGAAACGTAACGAAACGTAACGAAACGTAACGAAACGTAACGAAACGTAACGAAACGTAACGAAACGTAACGAAACGTAACGAAACGTAACGAAACGTAACGAAACGTAACGAAACGTAACGAAACGTAACGAAACGTAACGAAACGTAACGAAACGTAACGAAACGTAACGAAACGTAACGAAACGTAACGAAACGTAACGAAACGTAACGAAACGTAACGAAACGTAACGAAACGTAACGAAACGTAACGAAACGTAACGAAACGTAACGAAACGTAACGAAACGTAACGAAACGTAACGAAACGTAACGAAACGTAACGAAACGTAACGAAACGTAACGAAACGTAACGAAACGTAACGAAACGTAACGAAACGTAACGAAACGTAACGAAACGTAACGAAACGTAACGAAACGTAACGAAACGTAACGAAACGTAACGAAACGTAACGAAACGTAACGAAACGTAACGAAACGTAACGAAACGTAACGAAACGTAACGAAACGTAACGAAACGTAACGAAACGTAACGAAACGTAACGAAACGTAACGAAACGTAACGAAACGTAACGAAACGTAACGAAACGTAACGAAACGTAACGAAACGTAACGAAACGTAACGAAACGTAACGAAACGTAACGAAACGTAACGAAACGTAACGAAACGTAACGAAACGTAACGAAACGTAACGAAACGTAACGAAACGTAACGAAACGTAACGAAACGTAACGAAACGTAACGAAACGTAACGAAACGTAACGAAACGTAACGAAACGTAACGAAACGTAACGAAACGTAACGAAACGTAACGAAACGTAACGAAACGTAACGAAACGTAACGAAACGTAACGAAACGTAACGAAACGTAACGAAACGTAACGAAACGTAACGAAACGTAACGAAACGTAACGAAACGTAACGAAACGTAACGAAACGTAACGAAACGTAACGAAACGTAACGAAACGTAACGAAACGTAACGAAACGTAACGAAACGTAACGAAACGTAACGAAACGTAACGAAACGTAACGAAACGTAACGAAACGTAACGAAACGTAACGAAACGTAACGAAACGTAACGAAACGTAACGAAACGTAACGAAACGTAACGAAACGTAACGAAACGTAACGAAACGTAACGAAACGTAACGAAACGTAACGAAACGTAACGAAACGTAACGAAACGTAACGAAACGTAACGAAACGTAACGAAACGTAACGAAACGTAACGAAACGTAACGAAACGTAACGAAACGTAACGAAACGTAACGAAACGTAACGAAACGTAACGAAACGTAACGAAACGTAACGAAACGTAACGAAACGTAACGAAACGTAACGAAACGTAACGAAACGTAACGAAACGTAACGAAACGTAACGAAACGTAACGAAACGTAACGAAACGTAACGAAACGTAACGAAACGTAACGAAACGTAACGAAACGTAACGAAACGTAACGAAACGTAACGAAACGTAACGAAACGTAACGAAACGTAACGAAACGTAACGAAACGTAACGAAACGTAACGAAACGTAACGAAACGTAACGAAACGTAACGAAACGTAACGAAACGTAACGAAACGTAACGAAACGTAACGAAACGTAACGAAACGTAACGAAACGTAACGAAACGTAACGAAACGTAACGAAACGTAACGAAACGTAACGAAACGTAACGAAACGTAACGAAACGTAACGAAACGTAACGAAACGTAACGAAACGTAACGAAACGTAACGAAACGTAACGAAACGTAACGAAACGTAACGAAACGTAACGAAACGTAACGAAACGTAACGAAACGTAACGAAACGTAACGAAACGTAACGAAACGTAACGAAACGTAACGAAACGTAACGAAACGTAACGAAACGTAACGAAACGTAACGAAACGTAACGAAACGTAACGAAACGTAACGAAACGTAACGAAACGTAACGAAACGTAACGAAACGTAACGAAACGTAACGAAACGTAACGAAACGTAACGAAACGTAACGAAACGTAACGAAACGTAACGAAACGTAACGAAACGTAACGAAACGTAACGAAACGTAACGAAACGTAACGAAACGTAACGAAACGTAACGAAACGTAACGAAACGTAACGAAACGTAACGAAACGTAACAAAACCATCTTTTTCTGTTTGATCTATGGACTTCAGAATCGGACCACGTGATACACGCTAAAGCCCTTATGGCATTGCGCATGATTTTTATATTCGACGTTTATCATTCTCTACGTAATGTCGTTTTTCCCGTTTAAATCAGACCAACGATAGCTGAGATATTTGCTAAGGCCCTTCTGGCTTTACGCTAAAATTCTCTTGTACGTTAATCTATACCACGATCTCTGCATAATCCTGTTTTCCCTATTTAAATCGGACCAACGATAGCTGAGATATACGCTAAGGCCCTTCTGGCTTTACGCAAAAATCCTATTCGACGTTAATCTATACCACGATCTCTACGTAATGCCGTTTTTTCCGTTTGAATTGGACCAATAGCAGTGAAGATACGTGCTAAGGCCCTTTTGACATTGCACAATATTTTTCTCTTCTACGTTAATCGTTCTTTTCATAATGCCGTTTTTCCCGTTTGAATTGGACCAATAGCAGTGAAGATACGTGCTAAGGTCCTTTTGACATTGCACAATATTTTTCTCTTCTACGTTAATCGTTCTTTTCATAATGCCGTTTTTCCCGTTTGAATTGGACCAATAGCAGTGAAGATACGTGCTAAGGTCCTTTTGACATTGTACAATATTTTTCTCTTCTACGTTAATCGTTCTTTTCATAATGTCGTTTTTCCCGTTTAAATCGGACCAATAGCAGAGAAGATACACGCTAAGGCCCTTATGGCATTGCGCATGATTTTTCTATTCAACGTTAATCTATACCACGATCTCTACGTAATGCCGTTTTTCCCCATTTAAATCGGACCAATAGCAGTGAAGATACACGCTAAGGTCCTTCTGGCATTGCACATGATTTTTTCTTTTTAACTTTAATCTATATCATGCTCTCTACATAACCCCCTTTTTCCCGTTTAAATTGGACCAACGATAGCTGAGATATACGCTAAGGCCCTTCTGGCTTTACACATGATTTTTCTCTTCTACGTTAAAAGAGAAATTTTTTCATTATTATTCCCTTACTCTGTACGTTAAGACCTTTTCAACGACGTATCACATGTACCGACCATATTTTATAAGTATGAGGGGGTCGTGGGGGTGAAGGAGGGTAGGTTGAATTTTTTGCTTATTTTTCGTTGTTTACGTCAACTATTACCGCCATCTTGGATTTTCGACGTTATCATGTTTACTGATAACCCAGACTTCGAACTTCGACGCGTGACCTTGAAAGCGACAAAAATTGCCAGAACGAACCTTAGCGATTTCTTATGGGATTTAACATGGGGAATGAGGCAGAATCAGTGCTGCCCCTTTACTAACAGATGTGGAAAGCAGAGAAAGTAGAGGTAGTACCGCTTATAATATCATCCACGGGTCTCGTCCCGAAAAATCTGCAGGAAGGTCTTAATAAACTGGGAATTCATAAAAACACTTTTATAGGCATGCAGAAAGCGGTAATTTTAAATACGTGCCACACCGTACGTAAATTTCTAAACGAGTGAGTAGTAGGCTCTTCCCCATTGGTAGCAGTACCCGGGCTGAGTCAAAATTCCAGTAACCACTGAGTAAAAATATAAATAATAATAATAATAATAATAATAATAATAATAATAATAATAATAATAATAATAATAATAATAATAATAATATAATAATAATAATAATAATAATAATAATATAATAATAATAATAATAATAATAATAATAATAATAATAATAATAATAATAATAATAATAATAATAATAATAATAATAATAATAATAATAATAATAATAATAATAATAATAATAATAATAATAATAATAATAATAATAATAATAATAATAATAATAATAATAATAATAATAATAATAATAATAATAATAATTATAATAATAATAATAATAATAATAATAATAATAATAATAATAATAATAATAATAATAATAATAATAATAATAATAATAATAATAATAATAATAATAATAATAATAATAATAATAATAATAATAATAATAATAATAATAATAATAATAATAATAATAATAATAATAATAATAATAATAATAATAATAATAATAATAATAATAATAATAATAATAATAATAATAATAATAATAATAATAATAATAATAATAATAATAATAATAATAATAATAATAATAATAATAATAATAATAATAATAATAATAATAATAATAATAATAATAATAATAATAATAATAATAATAATAATAATAATAATAATAATAATAATAATAATAATAATAATAATAATAATAATAATAATAATAATAATAATAATAATAATAATAATAATAATAATAATAATAATAATAATAATAATAATAATAATAATAATAATAATAATAATAATAATAATAATAATAATAATAATAATAATAATAATAATAATAATAATAATAATAATAATAATAATAATAATAATAATAATAATAATAATAATAATAATAATAATAATAATAATAATAATAATAATAATAATAATAATAATAATAATAATAATAATAATAATAATAATAATAATAATAATAATAATAATAATAATAATAATAATAATAATAATAATAATAATAATAATAATAATAATAATAATAATAATAATAATAATAATAATAATAATATTAATAATAATAATCTATTGACGAGTGGCTGTTAAACAAGTCCAGATTAAAAAAAGAAATCTATACATCTGCTATATCAAACTACCGTAAGGCATTTGACTCTGTTCCTCATGACTGGCTTGTAAAAGTGCTTGAAATCTACAAAATATGTCCCAAAATAAGGGTGGTGCTTAAACATGTCATGGGTACCTGGAGAACCAATATTTTGATGAAGAACGCTGGTAATGTACGAATATTAAGAGGGGATATTCCAAGGAGGCTCCCTATCGCCAGTACGCTTCTGTCCAGCACTGAACCCTATATCCACTCTCCTGAATAACAGTAATATCGGGTATAGACTCAATTTAAAAAACAGGCGAAAATTATCTCATCTTTTTTATATGGATGACCTTAAACTCTTCTCTGAAAATGAGAATGGTCTACAATCCCTTATTAATACAGTAACTACATTCAGTAATGACATAGGCATGTCCTTTGGGCTTGATAAATGTGCCATCATTAACATTAAAAAGGGCAAAGTAGAAAACCAAGAAACGCCATGCAGTAATATTGAAAATCTACCGCCCGATAAAACTTTTAAGTACATGGGAACACTACAAAACCAGCGTATAGATCAGACGCAACTTAAAAAAATATTCACAGAAAAATACAAAAAGAGAGTACAGAAAATTCTAAATACAAAGCTGTCAGCGAAGAATCAGATTGCCGCCCTAAATTCATGGGCAGTACCTGTCCTGAATTACGCATTTGTCATCCTGAAATGGTCCGGTGCTGATCTAAATGATCGCCTAACCCGACGCTTATTAACCAAATTCCTGTCTATACGCTAATGCATCAGTCAAGAGAATATATCTTTCCCGAAAGAACGGAGGCCGACGAAAGGTGAACATTTATAAACTATGCAGGACACAGGAGGTAAAACTAAGACAGCGATTGCTTGAGTCTGAAGATAGTCTAATGAGGTTAGCTACCCAAGAAGATCGAGGGTATACACCTCTAAACTTACAGAACCATCAACTTTTGTTTTGATATAAGCACAAGACAAGAAGATAAAGAAACATGGACGGAACGAGCTCTGCACGGAAAATTTCCAAAGAGACGAGTTAGAGAACATCGATAAGGTACCATTATTGGCTTGGCTTGACGCTTGTTATCTATATCCGGAAACAGAAGGATTCATAATGGCTATTCAGGACAGAGTTATGAGAACAAGAAATTATGAGAAACACTGCTTAAAACTAGAAGTCGAAGACAGTTGCAGAAAATGCGGATCTGTGGCTGAAACTATTAAACACATAATAGCGGGATGTCGGTACCTAGCAGACAACGCATACCTAGGACGTCTCAACCAAGTTGCCAAGATCATTCACCAACAACTTGCGTTCAACAACGGTCTTCTGAGCTGTACCACTGACATACAACGTCACTAAAACCGAGACCGAGAAGATCAGGAAATATGAAAATCTGTCATATGAAATAAAGAAAATCTGGAATATTTATATTATATTTATATTTCTCACACGTTAAATAGTTATTACTGTTGAGTGGTGTGTTAAATGTATAATATTTCTTAGGTAGCTACTGCCATTTTGTTATTATCACCTTGAATTTTTTTTATGGCAAATCTATAATTAATTTGCTTTCGCCAGATACATTTTAAAAGTAAAATGTTACTGATTTTGATATGCAATATAACCTCAAAATAAAAAATTAATAAATCATTATTAAATATTCTATAAACATTTTTTTAATGACTGAAAATATGTAAGTAACTTTAGTCAACTTTATACAATTTACAAAGAGTTCCATAATATTGCAATATTGTTCTGTAAACATTCGTTAAGCTTTTGTAGAATACCAAATTGGTACGTGGGAGGGTTACCCGTAAGATTGACAGAATTTTCTGAATTTTAGCATTGTTAACAGCTATTGAAAAAAATACCTTTATACCTATAATATTGGATTTGTTCCATAATCAGTTTAAAATTCTTATTTAAGTATCTAAAATATAACTAAATAGGCGATTTCCGTAAAATTATTCAATTTAAAATCTGAATTTTACGATATTATACTTTATTTCGTTTTTTATTTCCAAAGAAATTAAAATTATATTGAACTGAACAATTGAATAACAACATTAATATTTCATAGTGAAAGCAATTATTGATAAAATAAACTGTTGTAAATTATGACGCAAATAATAGTATGATTATATATTTATAAATAGGCGAATATACAGTTAGCAGTATATAGTTTTTAACTTACATGAATTATAATTCTACAACTTTCAATCTGGAAGAAGTCCAGTTATTCGTTTATAAAGTATATAAATGTAATATGAAGAAGCAAATATAAAAAAAGATAATGAAAAGAAGGTATTATAGAGAAAGTAATATAGAGAAGGTAATACAAAGAAAGTAAATAACTTAAATAATTAAGGAAGTATACAGAAGGTAATATAAAGAAGGTAATATAAAAAGTGCAATATAAAGAAGGTAATGTAGATAATATAAGAAATCTTATTCGTTCATTGTTTCACTGTATTCCATATAGAATTACCTCACAGTGCAGAACGTAGTTACTGTATCTTTTTTAGCATTAAAAAATCGAGCCAGACAAACATTTTAAAAATAAGGTTTTTTCAGGTGATTAAACTTTGCACCACAACATTGCAAAAATGTTGCATATATTTTAAAAGAGGATAGTCCTTAGTTTTCCCATATTTCCCATGAAATATTTGTTTTACATTTAGAAATATGAAAATGTTGTAGTAAATATACAATTTATAGATATTGAAGTATTTATTATTGACAACCGTATTTTTTGATAAGTATAATCAAAGTCAAAAAATAATATTCTACCGGGTGATGTTAATAAAAAGTAAGATATTAAAATCAACACACTACTCCCCCCTTAAAAATAAGTATTTTTCAACAAAAATTTAACTTTTCGATCAAAACGGGTCACGTATTCTTCAGTTTTATCTTCTTTACTTTTATCTTTAGTTTTATCTTTTTCAGTTTTTTCTTGTTTTTTGGGTTCGTCTTTGACATTTGTACGAATATTTGGCGGGTCTTCTTCAAAATAATTCTCTATAAATGCAGGTTTTAGTCTTTCCATTGATATATTTTTTTGTTTTTTAGATGGAACGTAAAATCTTTAATATTTGGAATCAGGGGAGCGATCAGGTACAGTTTTGATATTTAAAAGACGGTAATCTCCACAAGCTCTCCATTCGTCGTTTGGTTTTCTTACCATATGTAATGGACTAGCCCACGGGCTCTTTGATGAGCGAATTATTTTAGCTTCTAAAAGACTGTTGAATTCCTTTTTTGCATCTGCTAATTTTTCTGGATTTAATCTACGGACTTCGCAGAAAACTGGGGGCCCTCTCGTTATAATTTGATGATAAACATCTGCTATTTCAACTTTTTTATCTTTAATAGAATTTAATAGGTTAGGGAACTCGAATAAAATTTTTAAATATGGTGAAATCTTATTTATTGTAGTAATTTTAGTACATTCCTTAACTTTGATTACTTGACAATCTTTCCAAATATCCCTGCTAATATCACAAATCTTTTTGTTTGCTAAATCCACTGAAATTTTATTTGATCTTAATAAATCTGCTCCTATTATAGCCTTGTCAATATTGGCTATCACAAATGTCCAGGTATAGTTTTTTCCAAGTCCTAAATCCACCGTTATAGTCTTCTCTCCAAAAGTAGTTATAGGTGAGCCATTTGCTGCATATAAAATTTTATTTGAAGGTCTATCGGCACAACTTTGTTTCGGTAGGGCAGATATATCGGCACCAGTATCTATTAAATAATCAATTTTGTTATTAATATCCTTAATAAATAGACGACATTCTCCAATTTTGCCAAGATCGTTCGTCGTCAATAACGACTGGCTGTTTCGTTTCCCGAATCGGTTTCAAATGAACAAGGTGGTTCACATTTAAAGGCTTTAATTCCAAATCTTCGGTGGTAGTGGCATATTGGATTGCTTTTGTTATTAGAGGGTGATGCAAATCTTGATTTTGATCTGAAATTACGTCTTTTAGGACGTGGGCTAAACTCTCGTTCCCTAGATCTATTTCGGCTACTTGATGCTTCATTCGTTTTCTTGATTAATTCATCAAGTTTACTTTCGATTGATGAAATTTCAGGAGGATTAATGGTACAAATTTGTTCTGGTGTAGTAGACGTTTTCATCAGCCCATCTGCCATATTGGTTAATTCTTCATCTGATAACTTCGATTTGAAATGCTCGAATAACTTGTTCCACAGTTATTGGTAACTTTTTTAGCCAAGTCAGAATAATAAAATTTCTAGACATTTGCCCAGATGCTAAATCTGTCATTTTTCTATAGAGTTGACTGGGTTTTAAATCGCCAAGTTGACACTCTTCGAATAATTTTGTAATTTTATCTTCTTCAGTAATTTCGTAGTTTTTAATTAATTGCGATTTGAGAATAGAGAAAGTGTCAGGTGATTCTTGATTTTGGAACAGATTTGAATTTTCTTTAACAATAGAACAATCCAATACTGATAATACTTTTCCAAATTTAATTGTTTGTGAATGAATCCTATTTATTTTAAAAATTGTTTCTATTGTATTAAACCATAACTCTGGTTCATGTTTCCAAAAGTTAGACAATGAAATAGACTTTGCACGGTGAAACTCAGAGTCGTTTTTTATTGTTGTTTCTTCCTGAATGAATGTATATTTTACGTTTTTGTCATTGCTGGTTGAAGGTAAGTCAATCGGAGCTGTGTTATAATTTGCGGAGTTAATAATAAGACTTTCTAATTTATTAAAACGTTCATTACTAGCTTCCGTGATCAACATCAGACGATTGCATACATTTTCCAAGTTTTGTATTTTATTTTCTAATATTTTAGTTTCTAAATCCTCATTTACTGGTATTTCTAAATTTTTCAAAAGTTCTGTGAAGTCGTAGTCGGAAGGATTGACATTATTTTCATATTTTCTTACTATTTCTCCTTCTAACGTTATTTTCATATCCGAAGCAGTCCCACATGGTGTAATTCCAAAGTGAACAAGTATTTTGCTTAATTGCTCCTTTGTCAAATTCTGCAAACATTTGACCATGCTTACGTACAGTGTTCCTAATTTTCCAGTCGGGGTCACCAATTGTAGTAAATATACAATTTACAGATATATGAAATATTTATTATTGACAACCGTATTTTTTGATAAGTAATTAATCAAAGTCAAAAAATAATATTCTACCGGGTGATGTTAAAAAGTAAGATATTAAAATCACCACAATGTAAACCCCAATTTTCCTTATAAATCCCCGTATCTCCAAAGCGAAAACAAATCAAAGAAAAATTGAAAAAGTATTGAAATAAAGAAAAAATTGTAAAATGTTCGGCCAGGTATTGAACCTGTAAATTTACAAATTCGACTGTCGTAGACATGTGTTACGAACTCGGTTACGATGGCATAATTGGTAAAGACATCGAGGGCTATAGGAAGTCCTGGTTTGATTCCTAGCAGAGGCACTCATTTTTTAATTTTTTTCTTTATTTGTCTGCATTTCAAATTTTCTTTGGGTATGCGGAAATGGATTCCTTAATTTAGTAAAGGGTGTTTTGGTTTATATTTTTACATTTCTAAATGCGTACCTTAGTTTTCGGAGCTAAAATCAATAGTTATTTGTGGCCAGTGATTTTGACACAATTTCACACTCGCTTTATAATGATATTTGCACTTAATTGTTATAAAATTGCATTGGCTACTATAAAAATGCATTAGTTGCTTTAAAATTAAAAATTAACTTTTAATATTTATTTTACAGTAAAGACTACATTATAAGCCTGTTTGTAATTAAAACTGTTATTTTTTTTTGACAGGTTTATGAGTTTACCTTGTGATTTATTTGAAATTAAGATATTACCATGTAATTAATTTGGGTTGCGATTTTACATTGTGATTTATTTGTATTTTTAGAATGTATTATCAGGCAAAATATACAGTGTGTTTCAAAAATTATAGTATGGTACAAGCAAACGATATAGTGTGACTTTAAAGTTTTAAAGCCAGCCGGCAACATACAAAAAAAACTAAGGAGGCTGATACATCACCTTTAAATTAGTAGAGAAGCACTCAAGAGATTAAGTATACTTATTTTATTTTTACTTCCCCCGATATTGTAATCGTGAACATTTAGATTTTCACGTTTTCGGGTCCATAGATTACGAGAAACATGTTTTCCCCATTCCGTTGGTCTGTCCGCCGTCTGTTGTCCGCCGTCTGTTGTCTGCCGTCTGTTGTGCGCCGTCTGACTGTTGGCGCAATAGCTCAAAAACGGCTTAGAAGAATAACTTCAAATTTTGTATGCAGGTAAGGCTTCTTCTTGGCTCAAAACCGGTTATGCTTCCGATCAGATATATACAGGGTGAGCAATTAAAAAACATTTATTTTTAAAAGTCAGCATATTTCGACTAAAATTGGTTTCTGATAAAAATTTTGTCCGATCAAAGATAACTGATCTAGAATTACTTTTTAAAAATTCAAAATTGATTTCCTGTTTTAACAATTTATACAAGGTGTTTTTTATTGGTATGCTAATATTGTAGGGTGTGATTCCTCAGGTCATTTTATGAAGAAATTCATATGAACATATGTCCGCAACGGCTTCAATTTTTTGCTACAGGCAATTGAAAATTTGTTTTTAAAGAGATATTTTTTAATATAATAGTTTAGATATAATTTTCAATTTTGGCATGTGTTAATGGGATATAAAACCATATATTTTAGTTAGAAAATGTATTTTATTGCTCTACCAATGGCGTCTCTGCAAACATGTCATCTGATATTTTCTGCAAAAAAAGTAGTACGCCACTGACATTTTTCCATGTTAATACTTTTAATAATTTGACTGGTCAATGGTACATCAATACGGCATCTTGTATTTTTCTCATCAGCCGCTCGGTTCTAGATTGAAATAATTGAAATTAATCGTCAATACTGCAAAATGAAGAAATTTTAATTTAATTGATGAACGATAAGGTAAACGACACTACAGTATGTGGTTTAATATTAAATTAAAAATACAAAAATAAGAGGAAATCTCAATCTCCTTGATATTCAGTAATACTATCTATGGCGTATACTCTTTTAAATTGTTTCGTCCGTAAAACTTGAAAAAGTTCTTCTTTCTTATAGCTGTCTTAAAAATACAAATCAATGTCCATTAGAAAATTTTGTATATCCACTTTCGTCATTGTGTTGAATGTACTCTCAAAAAATCTGCGTCTTGACTAACTCGTCGGCAGATCAACGATTCACCACAGCTGTGGATTCACAATGCAGTACAGATGGTTGGAAATACAACCGACAGGACCGGACTAGGTTTGTGAATAAACTTTTTAGAAAATTAACTTAGTTCGTTGTACATTTTTTTCTGATTTTTAAAATGTGAGATAAAGAAGAGGTGGTGTAAAAAACCGTGCAACTAAGCACACTCGAAACTAGCTAAATTTTCTTGTATTTACGCCTTATGTTTGGAATTATCTCAAAAGTAAAAAAAGTGTTACGCCTATCTAAATATTTCGTTGTATATTATAATTCAAAACAAGATGTTGATGTTGCTTGAACAGCATTTTCTCTAGTTGTTTGAATCCTCTTATTAGGTCTCTAGTAAGTCTAGATCACTGCATGATGGAAAATATTAGAAGAAAGGTTTATAATTTTTATTCTAATAATATTGTACCATCTTTTCAAATGATTAAAAATGAAATCAAAATGGTTCCTGGTTTTCCTTACGAATCTGATAAAACCACTAGAAAAGTGTTCCATTCTGTATGTTTAAGATATCGTACCTTACATAGAAAACAGCATATTATGGAATCGCAAAAAATTATTAATGATTTTACGTAATGAATACCTTACTAAAATAGAGGAAGCTCGTTGGCAAAATAGATTCATAGTGTATCTTGATGAGACTTGGTACGACACTCATGATATTGTGAAAAAAAGGATGGAGTGATTAATCTGCTAAATGTTCTTTAAAGGCTCCTTCAAATAGAGGAAAACGTATTATAAAATTATATGCCGGTAATGAAAACGGTTTTTGTTCCGAATTGCTTGCTATAATCAGCAAACAATATTTTGAGTTATTCAGCAGATTATCACCAACATTATGACATCTACCTTGTTCGATAAATGGTTTGGTGAACAATTAATTCCTAATTTGCCACCAAATGCTATAATAGTAATGTATAATGCCCCCTGCCACTCTTGTCAAACTAGTGAAATTCTAAAAGCAAAAAGAGGTAAATTCCGCATTTTTCGACAGAATGGGTGTATCATATTCACCTACAGTTTTAAAAAAGATTTGCTTACAATATTGAAAGGCTTAAATCTAAAACATAGCTATGTTGTGGATGAGATGGCTACGACATTCAGTCATACCGCAATACGCTTACCACCATATTATTGAACATTTAATGCAATAAAATTAATTTGAAGTAACATCAAAAGGGAGGTCAGAAAAAAATGTTAATCCTGCGTTGTCTGAAAGCGTTTTAGATGTTATCAGAGAAATTGTTGGAGGTATATGTCAAGAATTATGGCCCAATTGTGTTCTCCATGAAAATTGAAAATAATCATCGAGTATTTCCGGCTCATTCTTGTATTATAATCCTGAATGACACGTCAAGTGAAGATGATAGTTCTGATAAGATTTGATTTTTCATTTTAGTTATGTTTTTACTTTATTAAACGTAACCACCTATCTGTTGGTTCACGTTATTTTGGAAAGGAACATGATATTGTTCCTGTTTTCCTTTTCTAGGAATGTAACCTTGATATGGTGAGAAGGCTTGCGTGCTTTAATCACTTTAGAAATTAAAGCCAGATTAATACATTCAAAAATCTTTTAAATTTTTTATAATAAAACAGTTGTTCAAGCATTTTTCGTAACATCCTACATTGATTTTTAATATTCAATATAATATTTAAATACTTCAATTAAATCATATAAATAGTAGATGAAAATAATATAGTTTCATGGTGATTTTGATTACAAGTCGCGAATATTTATTAAGGATTAATTTGTCTTTTAAAACTAAATTTAGTAACATTTATGAAACACCTATTTGAAGTTAGGAAATTATGCAAATAATGTTATAATTTTTAAATGCGTATAACATTTCCACTTGAAATATATCTTACATTAAAGCATAACATACAACAAACAACTAATTAAATCCGTCCCTGTGCTTCGGTTGTAGATGTCTATATATGAATCCCTTTGTTGCGCCGAAAGATAAAGAATATCAAGTATCCTTAGTTTTTTGTATGTTACCGGCTGGCTTTTAAACTTTAAAGTCACACTATATCTTTTGCTTGTACTATACCTATCTTCTATCAGTCTATCTTCTAGACAATGTAAGGTATTTAGATAGATATAAAAAACTATACACTACACACATATTTCGTTTTTTTTATACAGGGTGTTCCATTTCCAGAGCTTATAACTTTTAAACAAATCGTAGAAACGTGCGGTATTTGCTATGTGTTATTTTGCTAATAGTTCTGCTTCAATGACACAAAAATTATGTGTTACCTATACAGGGTGTTTTTTAAAAATGTCCCCTTTTAAATTCACCGTAACCAAATTTTATCAAATGGAAACGGGCTACTTTTCAATGGAACACCCTGTATATCAAACAATAAAACATTACATAAAAATAAAAAAGTAACAGAGTAAAAGAGTACCTTAGAGCCACTATAAAGAATAATTGACAGTTTCTTTCTCCATCATGACATCCCTTCTATTATGTTGGTCTGAAACAAAAAAAAAACATGATTTTAAATCAAATAATTATATAGGCACTTATCACTTATGAAAACAATGCTGGTTACAAATTTTAAAGAAATCTTGATATATTACACAGGGGAACAGCTGTTTTGGTGTCGAGGTTTTTTGAGCTGATTCTATATCAATTTGATGTCGTGAATTACAATAACGTATTCATTTTTACCTAGGAGCTGAAATTTTTAAGATATACAATTTTAGAGAAATATAAGTTACATTATTTTAACTTAAATCCGTAAGTGTAGTAAACAAAAGCAGATACGAAATTTTTATTTTAGTTATACAAAATACAATATTATGTTGTACTTACAAACAAAAAAAAAACATTGAAGAAATCAAATAGTCACTCAACACTTCGAAAGCTTCTTTTCCGCGACATTCTTGAATGTTCTTTTAAACAGTCCCTTTTTAAACTCCAGCAGTAATCTGCCATCATGTGCATGTCCCATCTTCCTTGGTAGCGGTCCTCTATAACTTTAATATTTTGGTAAAATCTTTTTCAACCAAAGCGTCGTTAATGACATTCTTTTCCCCAACGTCCATGTTTTCTCTCTGAGGCCAATCTTTTCTAACCCAGTGGTGTGTTTTGTCCCTACTATTCCAGAGGCACAAGAAACACGGATATTTCGTGTAACCACTTTGCTACCCAAGAAGAAAATTTACCATTTTTAAGTCTACACAAATCATCCATTGATGTTCGTGATACTTTATCTTCTGCAAGACCAAAGCTACAGTATTATATTCTTATTTCAGTTTCGTTGAGTGAGCTAGTGGTATTGAACCATATTTATTCCCATTATAGTAGAACACATTTTAAACTTCGCTTTGAACTGTCAATAAATAGGCGCCAATCATCTGGAATATATTCAGAGTCCCATTTCTTTCATGAGTCCATTAATTTCGTGACAAAATACAAGATTGTCTTCTTGAGAAAAGAATGGTAGCAGATACTTTTCTCTTGTACGGTAAAAGGTAATTTTGGTTCCTTGTTCCAATAAATTTTTGTCGTTCAACCTAGAAGCCAGTACTTTGGAAGCTTTTTTCGATAAAATGAGATCCCTGGTGAGATCATTTAATTCATTTTGATTGAAGCGTTGAGGAACTGATGACGTCTCCTCATAGTCACTGTTAGTTTCATTAGCATCAGAACTTTTATAAGCATCAGAACAGCGATCAGAGGGAAAATATTCGTCATCAGAGATATCTGGTAGCTGAGTGCGGGATAGGGCGTATTGCCGAGTCTACATTGGGATAAGTCCACTTACTGCGGTTATTTCAAATGATTTCTTAAGTATTTACTAAACAGAAATAACAATCATTGAAGTGGTTTTTTGGTTCTCTCCAAACCATTGGAACGCCGAATTTTAGACATTTTCTTTCCCCGGTAGTCCACTGACGTAAATGCTCTGTACAAGTTTTACATACGAGATGCAGAGCTCACTTTTTGTCCTGATCACCAAGGTTAACTACAAAATATCCAAGATACGCTAGCTTTACAAAGTCAGTAATAGTTTGTCTGTTTTGTTGAAACATGTATTCTCCGCATATATACGAAAACACATCAGGTTGATTTACACAACTTGTTCTTGAACTGGAACCTGAACTCATTTTAATTCTGTTAAATAACACAAAAACACTCTTTTCTTAACATAAAATAACAGACCGAATTCGATCTACTCTTATTAGTAAGAACGCATAAACTGACGAGACCTACCCGAGTTAGGGTATTAAAAAAACTAAACAATAGAAGAAAGTTTGCGTGGTGAAAAAATATAAAAGATAAAGGGATTATTGGGCAAATACCACAGCGGCTATAACTGCCTCTGTGCCGACGCTAATATTTTCCTAGCAAGCAGTGGGAATGTTAGCAAAGTCCACAAATGTGTGGTTGGTTTCTTGAATGATTTACTCTTCTGCTTCTGCAGTCATATAGAAAAAACAGAAGAAGCTGTAAGAATACTATGGGCCTGTAGACGGATGGTAGGAAACATATGGGGGCTTAAACCAAGTATGATGCATTGGATTTACACTATGGTTGTAGTATCTATTATAACTAACTTATCAGTCATATGGTGGCACAAGACTAAACGCATAAGAGCTAACAAAAAATTACAAAGGTACAAAGACTAGCCTGTCTAATAATATCAGGGGCATTTAGAACTACGCCCTCAGCAGCAATGAAGCTACTGTTAGGTCTCCACTACACCTTGTGGTGGAGAAAGAGGCTATGGCGGCGGTATACAGGCTGTTTACTAATGGATTTGGATGGAAACTTTCGAGACAAGGACGCCACACAATGATATTAGAGAAATTAAAACAAAATCCGATATTAAGAATGCCATCGGATAGAACGCCCATTACTCAGGACTTCAGGAAACCTTTTGATATTCAACTGCCAGAAAGGGACAAAAGCCAGGAAAATAGGGAAAAACAAAACGAATCAATCTGGTATACAGACGGTTCGAAAATGAAAAACAGCACAGGAGCTGGGATCTACCATGTGAACTCAGGGAGGATTATTATTCTAAACCTGGAGTCACTGACAACAGTCTTCCAGGCTGAAGTAATGATTCTTTTAGAGATGAGGATCTTTATCATGACAGTCAGGCCTTAAAGCACCAAAAAGACTAGAATTAAAATCTAAATCAATACTTGATTGCCAACACTCCCTCCAGGCACTGGCAGAACATAACAAGGTCACCCTTGAATGGATGCCGGGACATAACGGAGTATTTGGAAACGAGAAAATAGACCCCCTAGCAAGGAAGGGAGCGAAAAAAACACTTATTGGACCAGAACTCACATGTGGTATCTCATACCAACATGTTAAATGGGTGTTAAAGGAACAAATAAATAGAGAACACCATAGGCTCTGGTTGGAAAAGATTCATAGAGGGGCTATCCACGAGCAGACAAAATCAACTGCTAAACCTTAGCAGAAGCGAACTCAAGGCTGTAATAGGACTCCTTACGGGACACTGCGGCCTTAAAAGACACCTTAATCCCAAAGAGATATCTGATGACTCCCTATGTAGAATGTGTGAAGAGGAGGACGAAACTCCTATTCACATACTCTGCCACTGTCGGAACCTTAAATGGGAACGGGAATGGTACTTCGGGGTACAATATCCGGAACCAGAAGAAATCGGAAAAGCGCCCATTGGACATATTCTTGAAATGATTAATAAAATCAATCTGATTGGGTAGAAACTATGAGGGGTACAATAAGCCTAGATTTTCAGTACGAGTGGGTTTTGAACCGCGCCCTAATTCAGATACCAAAAGCCCAAACAGGGAGCCCCAATCACCCTCCAAACTGCTTCTCAACAATGCTGATGAATCTCCAACCAAATTGTCGAGAACTTCTAGCTAAATTATTGGATTCGCTAATCCCGGCCATTTTCGGCCATTCGTGTACCATTACCGGTCATGGAAATTGTCTCAATTGAACTATAAACTGCAACGGCCTCGCTCGGGGGAGGTTTTCGACAAAAAACCTTGTAAATTAAGAAAACCTGCAAATTCTATCATTAACAGATACTAAGCCTAAACACTTACCTAACTTCACTGGGTTTCAAACAGTCCATACACATAAATCCCAAACTTACCATGGGAATGCATTGCTAATTAAAAATTTAAATTCTTTTAACAATAGACAATCCATTAACAATAATCTCATACTTCAACCAGCCAGGCCAAATCATTTCACCCCACTGATAATTATAATTTCCTCGTGCTCTTTTGCTTAGAGAACTGAACTCCAGACATATCATATTCGAAGATCATAACTCAAACCCAAATGATATCCGCCTAGCTAATCTGCTTATCGATTACCCCATATTTAGAGCCTCAAACCAACTTTCGATCTTTGTGTCTCACCTAGGATCATCTATTACCGACCACAACCTTTTGACAGATTCATGTACGGGACTGGTTACTGATAGATGCTTCATTGGAGTAATAATTAGTTTCGATTATCTACCATTGATGTTACCATACATCTCTCTTTTTCCCCGTTCCACCAAGAGCTACCATATACACCTTCCGGAATCTCAAAAAAAAGATTGTCCATTATTTTGGAGAACTATATATGCAAACATTCCAGGGCAAAGCCCGCTCAATTCCCTACAGGACATCGATACACTGATAACCAAAGTCCAAACCACCATCTATGCCGTCGAATCAACACATCACAAAAAGCCCTCCCCCAATTCAGCCTAAATATCATTTGCCAAAAATCCGATTGTGTAGACAATATGCCACACAGGTGCCACACGGGTAAACACTTAGGAAAAATAACTAGGCTAGGTTACTGTTCTAATCAGGTTACACCACCCTGAAAAGGAGGATAACTTCTATAGCAGGATATTAGGAAAAACAAAATGTCCTACAAAAATGTAAAAACATAAAAAAGAAAATAATAAACTAGGAAAAGATCGTTCAGTACACATACATTTTGTCCATAAAAATGATATCATTAGTTTTGTTTTCTAAGGTAGTAAAAATACACTAAACAATTATTTGGAAACATGTATGCTCTTACGTATGGCTTTAGAAGAAATAGATCTACAACAACACCTCTGGAAGATATAGTGGATATCCCACGAACTTTTGTTGAAGAAACTTGAATATTATGGTATTAGAGGTGTGTCATTGAACTTATTAAAATCCTATTTAAAAAGACGACAACAACTGGTCCACTTAGAAAATAAACAAAACATAATTTAAAAAAGTTGTTCATAGTGTTCCCCAATGGCCTGTTCAAGGGCCACTAATGTTATATAGATACATTAATAACTTAAGTTAATATATGACAACAAAATGTCATTTGGGATACATCTTTTACTAATTCTAATGCAAAATTAGCACATTTGATTTATCAAGGTGATGCACTAGTAAGTCTTCAATATTTACATAAAATCACAGAAATTGTTGAAAATGTTGTTCATTTACGTTTAAACACAAACAGCAATACAGCAAAAACTCAATGCAATATTTGCAGAGTTGTTAATATCTTCACACTTTTCTGATATGCTATTTTTCAGTTTTTGCAGATCATGAATTTTTTATGTATGGTCTACGAAAAAATTGCTAGACCTAGATGGTATTTCAATTTTCCTGTTTAATTATTTTCCAAAATCTTGAAAAGTTTTTCTGGTCGCATGTGCAGTTATAACTTCTTGTTGGATCCATATTAAAAAAATCGACTATTTTTTATTTTTAATACTATTTTTTTTTAATTTTTCAAGTAAAAAATAATTAACCAAAAGGAGAGTATTGTATTTTTGCATTTTTTGTTTTGAAAGCCGAATAGTACGTCCCTAAACATTTTCTACGAGAATAGTGTCCTTTACTAAAAGTGTTTGCAAACCATAATCTAAAATAAGATATCATATAGTGCATTTTATACAGTAAGAAATGCCATTTTTTTCTCTCATGGATTAGATATCTTTATTGTCTCTTAAAAAAATAAAAATTACCTAAATCGACACACAATTGGCCATAATTTTGTTATCAATTTTGTGTCTGAGCAATGATTACAAGATTAATTAGCAATTTAAGCAAACATTTCAAATATAAAATTTGTGAACTGATTAGATTTTGGGCAGAGTCAGAACATTTGGGGGGGTACTTTATAGGTGATCATTTTTATATTTTATAGAATATATATGTTATTTACGTTTAAAGAAGAAAAGTCTTTAAATGAAAGTTACTTACAATATTATTATCTATAATTTGTGTTCTTTACAAAATTTTCCTAAAATGGTCCGTATTCGAGAAATTTGACAAAATGTAAAAAAATATTTTTTTATAAAAATTGTTCAAATAAAAGTTGTTTGTAATAATTTTTATCCCATACATAATTTCTCTAAAATGGACCGTATTTAAGATATTTGAGAAAATGTGTAAACGAATAAAGGAAAAAACATTAAATTTTAAACTTAAGTTTTATTTCAGCCTGAGGTAAAATGATTAGATTTTGGACGAAGTCGGAACATCTGGAGGGTACTTTATAGGAGGCCGTTCTTATATTTTATGGAATATATCTGTTATTTACGTTTGGAAAGAAAATTTTTCAAATAAAAGTTACTTAAAATATTATTATCTATCTGTCTGTCTGTCTGTCTGTCAAGAGCTACCATATACACCTTCCGGAATCTCAAAAAAGCAGATTGTCCATTATTTTGGAGAACTATCTATGCAAATATTCCAGGGCAACGCCCGCTCAATTCCCTACAGGACATCGATACACAGATAACCAAAGTCCAAACCACCATCTATGCCGTCGAATCAACACATCACAAAAAGCCCTCCCCCAATTCAGCCTAAATATTATTTGCCAAAAATTCGATTGTGTAGACAATATGCCACACAGGTGCCACACGCGCGAATACTTAGGAAAAATAACTAGGCTAGGTTACTGTTCTAATCAGGTTACACCACCCTGAAAAGGAGGATAACTTCTATAGCAGTATATTAGGAAAAACAAAATGTCCTAGAAAAATGTAAAAACATGAAAAAGAAAATAATAAACTAGAAAAGATCGTTCAGTACACATACATTTTGTCCATATAAATGATATCATTAGTTTTGTTTTCTAATGTAGTAAAAATACACTAAACAATTATTTGGAAACATGTAAGCTCTTACCTATGGCTTTAGAAGAAATAGATCTACAACAACACCTCTGTTTAAAGTCGTGGAAGATATAGTGGAGGATCTTGAGAAACTTTATTCGCTTGTGTAACGTTTCTAAGGAGTTCGACTGAGTATTCCACGAACTTTTGTTGAAGGAACTTGAATATTATGGTATTAGAGGTGTGTCATTGAACTTATTAAAATCCTATTTAAAAAGACGACAACAACTGGTCCACTTAGAAAATAAACAAAACATAATTTAAAAAAGTTGCTCATAGTGTTCCCCAATGGCCTGTTCAAGGGCCACTAATGTTTATTAGATACATCAATAACTTAAGTTAATATATGACAACAAAATGTCATTTGGGATACATCTTTTACTAATTCTAATGCAAAATTAGCACATTTGATTTATCAAGGTGATGCACTAGTAAGTCTTCAATATTTACATAAAATCACAGAAATTGTTGAAAATGTTGTTCATTTACGTTTAAACACAAACAGCAATACAGCAAAAACTCAATGCAATATTTGCAGAGTTGTTGATATCTTCACACTTTTCTGATATGCTATTTTTCAGTTTTTGCAGATCATGAATTTTTGATGTATGGTCTACGAAAAAATTGCTAGACCTAGATGGTATTTCAATTTTCCTGTTTAATAATTATTTTCCAAAATCTTGAAAAGTATTTCTGGTCGCATGTGCAGTTGTAACTTCTTGTTGGATCCATTTTAAAAAATTCGACTATTTTTGCTTTTTTATTTTTGAATACCATTTTTTTAAATTTTTCAAGTAAAAAATAATTAACCAAAAGGAGAGTATTGTATTTTTGTATTTTTTGTTTTGAAAGCCGAATAGTACGTCTCTAAACATTTTCTACGAGAATAGTGTCCTTTACTAAAAGTGTTTGCAAACCATAATCTAAAATAAGATATCATATAGTGCATTTTATACAGTAAGAAATGCCATTTTTTTCTCTCATGGATTAGATATCTTTATTGTCTCTTAAAAAAATGAAAATTATCTAAATCGACACACAATTGGCCATAATTTTGTTATCAATTTTGTGTCTGAGCAATAATTACAAGATTAATAGCAATTTAAGCAAACATTTCAAATATAAAATTTGTGAACTGATTAAATTTTGGGCAGAGTCAGAACATTTGGGGGGTACTTTATAGGTGATCATTTTTATATTTTATAGAATATATATGTTAATTACGTTTAAAGAAGAAAAGTCTTCAAATGAAAGTTACTTACAATATTATTATCTATAATTTTGTTCTTTACAAAATTTTCCTAAAATGGTCCGTATTCGAGAAATTTGATAAAATGTAAAAAAATATTTTTTTATAAAAATTGTTCAAATAAAAGTTGTTTGTAATAATTTTTATCCCATACATAATTTCTCTAAAATGGACCGTATTTGAGATATTTGAGAAAATGTGTAAACGAATACAGGAAAAAACATTAAATTTTAAACTTAAGTTTTATTTCAGCCTGAGGTAAAATGATTAGATTTTGGACGAAGTCGGAACATCTGGAGGGTACTTTATAGGAGGCCGTTCTTATATTTTATGGAATATATCTGTTATTTACGTTTGGAAAGAAAATTTTTCAAATAAAAGTTACTTAAAATATTATTACTGTCTGTCTGGTCTGTCTATATCCACCATAACTCATGAATCGGTACAAAGAAAAACACCAAATTTTAAATGTAAGTTTTGTTCCGGCGTCAAATTAACTGATCAGATTTTGGACAGAGTCGGAACATCTGGGGGGTACTTTATAGGTGGTCATTTTTATATTTGATAGAATATATGTTATTTACGTTTGGAGAAGAAAATTTTTCAAATAAAAGTTATTTGTATAATTATTGTCAATATTTTTGTTCTATACAAAATTTTCCTGAAATGGTCCGTATTCGGTAAATTTGACAAAATGTAAAAAATAATTTTTTATAAAAATAAAAATTGTTTGTAATATAATTCTCTATAATTTTTATTCTATACATAATTTCTCTAAAATGGACCGTATTCGAGATATTTAAGAAAATGTGTAAATTTCGAATTTTGAGGAAAACTCAAAAACGGATAAAGGAAAAAACATTAAATTTTAAACTTAAAAGTTTCATTTCGGCCTACGTGAAATGATTAGATTTTGGATAAAGTCGGAACATCTGGGTGGTTCCTTATGGGAGGTCGTTTCTATATTTTATGGAATATATCTGTTATTTATGTTTGGAGAAGAAAATTGTTTAAATAAAAGTTACTTCTAATATCAATATCTATAATTTTTGCTCTATGTCAAATTTTCCTGATATGGTCCGTATTCGAGAAATTTGCCAAAATGTGCAAAATTCTGATTTTTAAGAAAATTGTTAAACTAAAAGTTGTTTACGATATCGATCTCTATAATTTTTGTTTTTAATTGATTTTTCTAAAATGGACCGTAATGGAAAAATTGGAGGAAAAGTGCTAAATTTAAATTTTTCAGTATTTTCGTTTTCAGTGAATATCTATAGAAAAATGTTTCAAGTTAGATGTATGTGGAAAATGTATATATTTAGTTTATCCTCTAAACATTTATAGAGATGCCACAATAGGTTGTACAAAATAACCGGAAAAAGCCTATATTAACTAGATAGGAAAGTCATGTGTTGGACACATCAGATTTTTTTCGTTAGCTACACCTCTTATAGTCTAAGAGCTAGAGCACTCAATCCGAGTAATTTATAATTTAATACTAGTTGAGTAAGGAAATAATGGTCCGACAGGTTTACAGTGGTTGCGATATACAGATTTAAATTTCTGGAAATGTAAAAAAAATATTAAAAATAGACGTTCTAATTTTTTTAAGAAATATTCTTTAATTTATTTTTTCACCAATATCACAACTTCCATATGCATTTCTGATAGTTGATAGTGCCCGTCAAGTAAGTATAATTAGTGGGAATATTTAAAAGTTTTACCCCCTCTTATCTTTGGTATTAATTGAGCTATGGGATTCGGCTGTTAGCATTCGAAGTGAGTGGTCGACAGTACGGGTATTTATCAATAGTGATAACAAATCGAGTTTTTAGATTTAAGTGCGGTATAAAACATGAAAAAAAAATGGAAAAGAAGGTCTTCCTCCAGATAGAGGAAAATCTAACTTACATTACGAGTCAATTGTTTCAATGGATTGTGAAAGTGGCAATGGAACTGGAGAAAATTCAAAACAAGAAAACGATTCAAGTATATATATATATATATATATATATATATATATATATATATATATATATATATATACCTATAAATGGTATGTAATGAAGCCCGAGAGACAAATGGGCCGCTTTGGAGCCCGGCGCTTGCAAGTGGTTTAGGCGTGTATACTTTTTCTATATCGCTTTAAAATCATAGAAAACATATAGAGGGGAAAGTAGAGGGGTAAAGATTTCGAAACAGGAGTGTCCAATATAAACATTTATACCTTTGTGAAGCCCAAGAAGATATCTTTAAGACGTTAAGAAACCCACACGTATAAAAAAAGATACTAGTGAATCACAGTGAAGCCCAGCGGTGCTGCCATTTCTACTTATAGTGGTGCGTTCTATTTTTAGATTCAAGGATACTCTCAGATGATTTTTAAGTATTCTCCAGTTTTGCTTCTTTTGCCATCGGGCGTTTCATGGTAGTGTTTGTGCTTACAGAAATATAATACTATTTAATCTACAGCCTTTTTTGGAAGTTAGGTAGGTAATTTTTTCTACGCTCTATCTTTAACGTAACTGCATCAAATATTCATAGTAGTCAACTAAAAAATTGAGTATTCAATATTCACAATTTCGAAATAAAACTAAAATAAATAATAACTTTCCTAATATTATTGTGTAAAATTTCCAATTCATTTATTATGCATTTATTAATAGTTGTAATTTACTGAAGGAGTTTAATTAAAATATTCCAAATTTATTTAATTATTTGTATATGGCTGTAGAAAAAATATGATATGCAACATATGCATGTCTTATTTTCACTTATGGAATTGCCGCACACACCTGACGGCTTGTGCGTTCAATTTTTCTGTTCGTGAAAAAAGTACCACTTTGTGCACTCGTTACATAAATTACTATTATATTTTTTTATTTCACTATAGTAGTTTAAAATATTTCAATTTGGCAATTAATATTATAATCGTAGTGTTCTTAGTTAGACACGGTCTTTTGAATTGGTGTTTATATAGTATTTAAGTATCCCTTATGGTTTAGGGTTGTTCATAAGAATTTGGATAAGACATTGTCGTTATAGATTGTGAACGTAATGTGTTAATACCCATAATTAACCTCTGTACCATAAAATATTGTAAAAAATGCTGGCGCAAGTCAATTTTTATTTTAATCAAGGCATCTTATCGCATAAAAAGTCTACCAATTACTATAGTGCTCGACAAAACTATTTGCTACCTTAAAATTATTTTCAATTATCTGTTCATTGATTTTCTGCGTAATAAGTATGCAGCGTCCTTTCCAGCAGATGACAACTCTTATTATTTCCTTTTCGGATTACTTATTGACAAAAGTTAATCTTATTTCCAATAACCAGACAATTTAATTCATTTTAAAAGATTTATTTAGAAATTTTACCGTTAGTTAAAGGAATAAGCCGACAGCATTAATATTTAAACCCCTTACTGGTATTTCTAATTTTTGTGAAACATATACCTGTTAAGATTTAATCCTTTTCTGTGAGTAGGGGTAGTTCTTCTACAAGAATATTTTATTCAATGAACCAGTATTAGTCTTATTTTTAATTTTGAATATTGAACATCTATTAATTTATTTAGTGATAGAGCATATTAATATTAACTACCTATTACGTAAATTTGCAGCCGGAGGTACGATCGTTTTTTTAGTCGATATTTTTTACAACTTTGAGTTATCTGACGTCTCGTTTGCAGGGGTTTTAAACTATATACATATTTTCAGATGAGACTTCTGATGGTCTCGCCAACCACTACACAAATTCCAGCCGGAGGTACGTTTGTACCAACTATGAGTAGAGACTTATTTTATATTTCTGATCTAATTTATTTTAGTGTTTTTATTCTTTCTTGTTCATTTTAAAGCTTTTTTTCTTGTATTGTGTTATTTTCAATGATTTATTTACGTTTGTATTTTTTCCAATTTAATCTAGAAATAAATAATGTTTTAAATATGATTTTTTATTATTTATAATAAATTGCTGCTTAAGTTTATCATTTTCGAAGATAGACTATTTTTTGACATATAAATTTATCATCCTTCTTTATTTTAGAAAATGATAACCTACATATTGCAGAACATAAAGTATATTAGGTATGATCGAAAATAATTAATTAAATAAAAGTGAAAATTATTAGTTGTTTTTAAACGGTGTGAGTCATGATGAAAATTCAATGGACAAAGATGCTTAATTTTTAATTACTGTTCTATAAAAAGATCAGCCCAAAAAATCACACCATTTTTCTAAATATTATTAAATGACATGACTACTCAAATGCACCTGAAGAAAATAAGTTTAATTATTAGGGATAAACCTGCCAATTTTCACTTAAATCGGTTAAAATAGCTCTAAACTATAGATAATTAATAAAAAATAAAACAAACCATCTCTTTAACACATTGCGTCAAATATGAAAGAGGTGATATTTTTGTAAGGCAGGTAGGTTTCTATTCACGACGATGCCATTCAAATATGAATGGACACCACAGGGTATTTTAAATGAGGTATCTCAACTGTGGCCCCTGCCGAACATAATATAAACGTTGGTTATAATAAAAAAACGGAAAGATTACAGTTTGCTGGTGAAATGATCATATAATTCTTATGGTTACACAAAAAAGAGGAAAAATGTAAAAAGAAGAAAAACATTTATTTGTCTTATTGAAACATAATAAACACATGTGGTTGTTAGTATACATCTCGCAGCAGGTGTAAACCATTTTGGCCCGATTTGGTATATATTTTGTACTGAAATAAAATATGTTTATCCCTTTTTGGGGTTAACTCCTTTTTTTTTGGTATTATATTTGATTTTTTTTGGTGTTTTTTATATTTAAAAGATGTGGCCTGGGACAAAAAAATACACTATCTTCACTTCTTTCATGCAAGAAATACACCATAAAAATTAAATATAATAACAAAAAAAGTAATAAAACACTAAAAAGGCATAGTTTATTTGAGTACCAAATACAGTACAGAGTAGAACGTTTAACTGGAACTCATTCTGTAAGTTTAAAAAGGTTTGTTGCAAAATTCCTGAAACAAGTCAATTTTTATTTTCTTTGGGGCAAAATACCAAGAGGTTTGTTAATTTTTTTAATTTTATGGGGGGTTTGCTGCGACCCCCAACTTTTTTTATGAAAGTGTAGGTTTTTTTAATGCAAGCTTTTCAATTGCAAATACAAGAACGTATTATTTTGTTTCTTTTACAAGCAAAGTTTCGGAGAAAAAATAAAATAACAAAATGTTTTCTGAAACTATAATGCAACGAATGCAACTTTCCACTCGGTAATCAGTTTGGCCCACAGCGTTCTCTGCTAACACCGTGACATGCAATGTGTTAAATAACAGTTTTATATGTATCTTTTATCAAGATATACTATGTGCGTTGCAAATCCCGACTGTATATTCTTGAAAATATATTTTACGCACGTTCTCGGACCTAGCAGTGTTGTCAGTTGTAGGGCCCGGCAACAACCTGTTTAAATGAAATTATTTTACTGTATAAATCTTATACACGAAAGCGCCCTCTACAGTCAGGTCTTCAAAACTTTTTGTATAAGTAAATGCATAAATGGTACTTTGTAAAGCCCAACGAAAAATTTTGGTAGAAGGATGTGTAGAGCAAGCGGAATCGAATGGTTGTTAAATACACGGGGTTCGTTGTGAAGCCCAAGGTCGGGCTTCACAACGTCGCCTCAGGCTTCATAACGAATTAAAGATATCTTGTACGGGCCTGTATAAGAGCGTTTATAAGTCTATATATATATATATATATATATATATATATATATATATATATATATATATATATAAAGTATATATTCATAAGTACATAAATAATCAAACTAACATTAATTCTGCCGATAATTGCGATAAAACCGATAACCGAAATATCGAAAAGAACTTTTATAGTACGGGCGATTCAGGGCCTTATTTTGTATTTATTGAGAATAAAACTGGTAATATTGGTAGGTTACATAGAATAGGAACCGCTAGATGTAATAATCAAAGCAGTACCGGAAATTGAAAAAACATAACAAATATTGCAAGTGTAGGTAAAAATAAAGTAAAAGTTGAATGTAACTCGTTAGAGAGCGCAAATATACTTGTCAAGTCGGGAAAAACAATATGATGCTTACATCCCAACATATTACACAGAAAAACGCGGAGTAATTAGACATGTAGACACTGATATTACGGAAACAGAATTAAAATCAATTATAACAGGTAGATAAGGAAATCAACAGGTACTATCGTGGTTTCATTTAAAGGGCAAAGAATTCCGGATCAAGTGGTTATTAAACGTATGGTTTACGATGTGGATAAGTATATCCCCAGAGTTGTGCAATGCCTAAATTGTTTGCGATACGGTCATATAAGTAAACAGTGTAAGAGTAAAATTAATTGTCAATTTTGCGTCGAAGAACACGAAAAAGAAGTATGTCCTACTCAACAAAATCCACACTGTATTTTATGTGGGGGAGCACACCCTGCAACAGATAAGAATAATTGTCCCATTTTTGTGGAACAAAAATCAGTAAAAACTCTTATGGCTTTAGAAAATCTTACATACGTTGAAGCAAAATCAAAATATAATTCTTCTTATGCAGGTGTTGTTGCTGGAAACGACAATCATCTTTCCCAAAATTCCAGATATACGGTACAACTTAAAAGAAAAAGATCAGATTATAAAAATGTAACTATTAACCCATATTCTCCAGAACATAGGGAAATTCTGCAAGCTCCTAAAAGCTCATCACAACCAGTTTTTAATACCAATAGAAATATCCCTCAATACCACAACATAAGTAAAAATAATATACAAGATAACTCGCTTAATATTATCTAAAATAGTCAATCTTCAAACGATAACACTTGCGAATTAATTATTAACGTGATTAAAAAATTATTAGAAACAGACGATATAGATTTATTAAACAAAATAAAAAACAACATCTCCCCAATTTTAAACAACATTCACTTTTAAAATATTGCAATGGAATTCTAGGTCTGTAATTTCCAATAAGGGTCTTTTAGAAAAATATATTTTTGATAATAAACTAAATGCTGTTCTTCTTAGTGAAACATTGTTAAAAAAAAGAATAATATTAATTTTACAGGATTTAATATATTCAGATGTGACAGAGACGATGGATATGGCGGTGTCGCGATACTCTTAAAAAACAACTTTACATACGTGCAAACTCCAAATTTCTATAACATAAATAACTTAATCTGTATCTCAATATGTGTAAAGATTTGTAAAAGTCTGAAAGTTAATATTTATTCTATTTATGCAAAACCTAATTTAAAAATTTCAACTAGGGAATCGATAAGATTTTTCGATAGTTTAGAGAAACCCTTTATAGTTGGGGGGGACTTTAACTGTCACCACACGGGATGGGGTTGTAGTGTTACAGATACTGCGGGAACTGAATTATTATCTGCTATCGAGGACTGTCAGTTAAATTATTTAAATGACGGCTCAGAGACACTTATTCCAAATCCGAATCATAAAAACAAATCCTCAATTATTGATCTAACAATATGCTCCACAGACCTAACAACCATGTGCGAATGGAGAACGGATATTATTTCACTCGGTTCGAATAACTTTCGAATTTTAGTAGAACTAATTACGGGTCACGAAAATGCAATTAATTTGTCTTATCCAAATAAATTAAATTTAAAAAAAGCAGATTGGATACAGTTTTCACAGTTGGTAGACAACCATATTACTAATAGCACAGAAGAATAAGCATAGCAAAGCTTTATTCAAATCATAAATGATAGTGCTAGGTTATCTATAGGTTATCCAACCCAAAATTTTGTAAATCCTGGTGGAATGCAGAATGAGATTCTGCTATAAAAAAGAAGAAAGAAATCTTTTCGCTTTACAAACAAAATTCTAACTTTACAAACTATATTAACTTTAACAAAGCAGCAGCCATTGTTCAAAAAACCATTTTAAAAAGTAAAAGGGCTTCTTGGCACTTATTCTGTACAAACCTAAATAGATCTACGCCAATAAAAAAAGTTTGGGAGGAAGTCAAAAAATTAAAAAACATTTACAGAATTCCTCAAATGAAATTGAGCAATGACGATTGGGTACTACAGTTTCTAATCAAGGTAGCACCACCATGGGCTAATACCCAAATTGAAGAAAATAAACCATTACCATTTCATCCACTTTTACGAAAATTTACGAAATTGGAATTAGAAAATAGCCTCAAAATAAAAAAAACAGTGCACCGGGGAAAGATGAAATACATTATATTATGTTAACCAATTTGTCACAGCATGCTAAGGCGATCTTACTGCGCATTTTAAACGACATATGGGATAAATCAGAGTTTCCTTCTAGTTGGAAGGAGTATCTAGTAGTGCCTATCCTTAAACCGAACAAAGACCCTACTTTACCGGAATCATATAGAGGAATCGCATTAGCATCTTGCGTACAAAAGACTCTTGAGAGAATGGTCAAATACAGGTTAGAACACTGGTTAGAAAATAACTTTAAAATACTAAAAAGCCAATTCGGCTTTCGAAAAGGACACTCTACTATAGAAAATGTAGGACACCTAATAAACGATATCAATAATTCATTCTCCAACAAAACATCTACAGTTGCTTTATTTTTGGATATAGAAGGCTCTTATGATAATGTAAAGTTAGATATTCTTTATAAACAAATGATGCAGATGGGTCTACCTACAGAAATGTGCAAAAAAGAGATTACACTCTACACCAACAGAATAGTTTATATAAAAATAAATAACGGAGTAGTAGGACCTAGAACGACCTCCTTAGGATTACCACAAGGCAGTATTTTAGCACCCACCCTATATTTAATCTACACAGCAGACCTTGAAGAAATTTGTTCAACAGTAAAACATAGTAAAACAAAAATCTTACAATTTGCAGACGATATTTGCATATATAAGGACATGTGCGAAATTCATACAGGAAGACAACATTTAAACAATATATATGGAGATATCAAAAAATGGTGTTTTAATAAGGGACTCACGATTTCCGAAAATAAAAGTGAAATATGCATATTCTCAAAAAAACACAATATTCCAGATAAAATGACCTTGCAAACAACCGAATTTTCAGTAAAACCCAAAACAAAATATCTGGGAATTATAATTGATAGGAAGCTTCTTTGGAGGAATTATATACAGCATATAGTGACAAAGGCTGAAAAAGGACTCAATATCATGAGGGCGGTGTGTCATATGTCTTGGGGAGCTGATGCAAATATCGCAATATTACTATATAGATCCTTTATTCGTTCGATATTAGACTATGGATCCATTTTTTACTATCAAGCAGCCAATATTCATTTGCACAAAATTGATATATTAGCCAACAAATGTTTAAGACTCGCTTTAGGGGCGTTGAGAAGTACCCCAATATCGAATATGTATGTGGAAGCGTCCGAAATGCCTTTATCACTAAGACGGCAAGTGCTTAGCCACAAATTTCTACTAAAACTACAAGCTAAAAATACTACTAGACTAATAGATAGCAGACATCAACTCTTTATTTCGGACCTCACAAATGAATACTGGAAAAACAAAAAATCACCAGCGCTAGTCGAGGCATATTGCACTATAAATAATACTTTCCCAGAACTTCACAAATCTGACTTACTTCCATGCTACACAACAGATTTATGGAATCAAGATCCAATTAAAATTATAATTCTTCGGGATTACAAAGAATTGATGCTCTCTTTACGGAACATCACATTCAAATTTGATGTCGACAGGTTATTCCCATCCAATTTTCAAATATTTACTGACGCTTCTAAAACAGTTAACGGAGTGGCTGCAGCTATATGGATACCAGAAACAAAATATGAAAAGGTTGAAAAATTAAATTATAAATTTTCCGTATTCTCGGCAGAATCAATTGCAATATTAGAAGCTCTGAAATATATAAAAGACTCACAAAAAATAAATCAACACTACGTAATTTTCTCCGACAGTAAAAGCGCATTGGAAAAGTTAAAAAACAGAAAATGTCAGAATAATTATATTTCCATCGAAATACTTTCTATAATACAGGAATTAAAACAAAAAAATATATTGGTGAGTTTAGCGTGGATTAGGTCCCACTGTGGGTTGATTAACAATGAGAAGGTAGATCAAATCTCTAAAAATGGCACCCTTTTAACATCATGTTCCAATCATTACCCATGCACTGTAGAAGATCTAGGAAATTATGCGAGACACTTAGCTGTGGAAAATTGGAAACAAGAATACCATCGTTCAAACAAAGCGCTATATTTTAAAAACATCTAAACTGATATTCCTCCCAAACCTTGGTTTAATAATGTAAATGCAAAAGAGCATCTCATATCTATAATAAACAGACTAAGATTTAATCACGCACTAACTCCTGTTCATTTGCACAAAATAAATTTATCAGATAATCCGTATTGTCATTGTGGGGATATAGGTACAGCAGAACACATTATTCTAAATTGTCGAGCAATACAAGTACAAGTTATGCAATTATATAATAGCCTTTATCAACACTTAATTATTACAAAACCATATAATCTACACCAACTGTTACAATCAAAAGAAATAAGATACTATGAGATTCTTTTTCAACATATCTGTAACATTAAAATTAAATTGTAAAAAAATAGAATAAGTTCACTTCCTCTGTTAAAACTCCTTAATTGTGATCCTACCTCTCGGGATCCTCTTGTTAGTCTAAATCGCTTAGATAGACCCATAAGCGTATTTGTGTCCATGTGATATCCCAAAAAAAAAGAAAACAAAAAAAACAAAAAAAATTAGTTTGGCAAATGGATTAAGATTCCGCAGCCATAGTTCTCGAATTCACACACACAATTGAGCTATTGAATTAATATTTTTTTGTTTAAAAGTGTGGAGTTAGACCTTAATTATAACTGATTAAATTATTTTGTAACATGGAGTACTTTTGATTTTTGAGACTTACATCAGTGGCGTAACTAAACATTTTGGTTATTGGTAAACCTCTTAAAAATTTCACCTTATTATCAATATATATTTATAAATTTTTGATAATGTTAAATAATACTAGCAAAACGTTTGGTGGAAATAATATTTTTTTTTAAATTTTTGACACTATTGCTGCATCTCTTAAGGAAGCGATCTATCAAATATTATAAAATGTTGATATTGTAATTCTCAAATTCTTAAACCATGGGGTCATTTAAATCCTATGATTGATTTTCAAGATTAAACTTAAGAAATACCACTTCTTGTTTCAGGAGTAAGCTAATTGATTGTAGTTTTTTGTAGGGAATTTTATTGTAACATCTTTTGGCATTCTACTAATAATTACAAACTCAAGAATATTTTCCTCTACGGGGTGAATCGCAAATAAGTAAGAACATATTTTTGATAATTACTTTTATTGTTCTAGGAAATCGAATAATTTACTAAAAAAAAATTGTTAAAATTACAATTTATGAAGAGAAAACAATAGTATATTACGTTACGAGTGTGGAAAGTGACATTTTTTACACAAGTGGGAAATATTGTCGCACGAGGCACAAGCCGAGTGCGACTATCACACGATTGTGAAAAATCACTTTTCACACAAGTGATGTACAATATTTTTTCTACGACCATAAAATAATTTCATCAAAAAATGTAAAACCAGGTTAATATTTTAATAATTAAAATGTATTTAAAAAAATAATCAACAATAATCGTATTTATTCAATTATCATATTTTCTAAACAAAAAAAAAATTTAAAAAAAAAAAACAAAAAAAAAATCCTGGCCCCGCCAGGATTTGAACGCGGTTGCTCGCCAGGTCTCACATGGCAAAGTTGATGCTCTAACCATCTAAGCTAATAGACCTTGCGTCAATTGAATGATCTAATCGGTTATGTGTTTAACCAGAATAAAGAGCAAACATATCTTAGTTATTTTAAAATTATTTTAATAATAATTGGTAAAGATAAATATCTAGGATCTAATTTCAATAATTTATCATATCGATTTTAGTATTAATATGGACATTACATAGATCAAAATAGATATGATGTGTTTGACATTTTATGACAGCTGCTGCGGTAAATAGCATATTCGTACACGGGTGGAAAGTAACTTCTTATTCATACGCTTGTGATATAGGACACTTTCCATATAGTGTAATATGTGTCACTTTCTTAAGTGGTCGTAGGAAAAATATTTCACTTATATATTGAGAGTGATCGGAAATTACCGATTTTTGTATTTGTTATATTTTTAACTCGTGTATAACTATCCATTTTGCTAGCTACAGGGTGATTTACTAAATAAGTTTTATTTAATGATCTTGTGCTTGTTAATTAGTTCTTTAAAGGTATATAAAGTGGATTTTTTTTATTAATATACCCTTCACACAGTAGGCTGTGAATAGTATTATGCATTTAGTTCTGCCCGTATGTCTGACGTCACGATTTTTGTCCGCACGATAAGTTAAAAAAGAAAAACGATATCAATTTGAAAAATTCAGAAAAAATCAAGCTCTATAAGAGGACGAAGCCTATTTATTATGAAAAATCTGAATAAAAATGATGGGGTTAATGGGATTAAATTATTTAAAAATATTATAACTCAAAAACGAAAAATCAAGCTCTTTAAGAAAATAAAGCCTATTGATTCTGAAAAATATGTGAATTAAAATGAGGGGTTGAGATGGGTTAAAATATAAAAAAAATCCTAACTCAAAAACGAAAAAATATAACAACTTGAAATTTTTAGCAAACATGAAGCTCTATAAGGGGACAAAGCCTACTGATTAAAAACTACCAAACATCAAAAGCGATATGAACATAAAATTGTTAGTAAAAATAGAGTTCTATAAGAGAATAAAGCTAAGGCGGGTTGAAATATTAAAAAAAAAAACCTAACTCAGAAACAAAAAAGATATCAAATTGAAATCTATAGGAAAAATTAAGCTTTGTAAGGGGGTGAGGCCTATTGACTCTGAAACAAATCTGATTGAAAATGGAGGTTATGGAGGGTTTGTGAAACTGTAAAGAGTATAATCTAGAATGACAAGCATTAATCTTCATTCTAGTATAGTTAAGGCAATAGATCTTATAGAATCAAAAATCTAAAATAACAAAAAAATATCATACAAATAACAAAGTATTGTTCTTTTTGTGAAATTGTATACTATTTTTACATTACTTAACAGATCAAGGCCCAATTACAGAGTAAGAGGGCTATCGTAAGATCTACGCTAACATAAGGTGCATTTAACAGCTATTCGTAAACTAGAACAAATTCAAAGAATAGCATATCTCAACATACCAGAAGCCATGAAAAAAAACACCGACCAGAGCCATGAAAGTTATTCTTAGTCTCACTCCCCTTGATATTTACATCAAGAAGGTTGCTCTAACGACAATAACACGCCTCCGCATGGTTTGAATAGAACCTGACATACGATCTGGTGAGGCGAGACGTCGCTTTTGGCAGGAGGCGCTCGATATGCTCTCACTGCTTCAAGCGAACATGAACTCCATCTTACCGAGACATATCTTCCAAATGCCAGATAAAGTTATATCAGAACAAATAGAAGAGCCGCAAGTGACAGGTACGATTTATATCTACACCGACGGTTCTAAAACAAAACAAGGCTCAGGATGTGGAATATACTCCAGATCCTTAAACCAGTGCAGTTCAAACAGAGCTCACGGGGATTCTCATAGCAGCAAAAGAAATCACCAGAAACGATATCACTGGAAGGAACATGCTCATCTATACAGATAACAGACAAGCACTACTCACCCTGAACAGACCACGAATTTATTCAGGGTTAGTACTAGAATATCACGATGCTTTGGCCGAAGTATTCATCAACAATGTGGTCATCTTAAGATGGACCAAAGGTCACGCCACATCGAAAGGTAACCGCTGATTCACTAGCCAAGAAAGCAGCCAACCAAATACTTTTTGAACCTAGCCCTTTTATTGGCCTGACAAAATCGGTAGTGACAGATCTATTTAAAGAACATTTCCTTGTAAAATTTACGGAAAGATGGGATGAAACAAGAAACTGCAGTTTTGCCAGGGAGCTCTTAAGTTATCCTGACAACACTGCAGCAAACTTATTTATTAGAAGATTTGTATTCGGCGAGTATCGGCTAACACCAGCCCATATAAGAGAAGCACGTCTTGATGGCGTTGTCAACTACATTAAATCTGTAGGCTGACTCACAAGCTAGGAGGTGCCTATCATCTTAGGAGGGTGCACAATGGGCCTAGTGAGGCTTAAGTGCCGTATGGATAACCCACCCTCCACACGTTACAGATACAGAGTAAGAGTACAAAAATAAATATAGAAATATACTAATTGATTGAAAAGCAGGTGGAAAAAAAACTTACAGAATTATTTCTTACATTCCTTGAAGATATAAGCAAAACAAAAAATGTGTACAAATTACGTAAATTTTTAAAGAAAATCACAAATTTTTTTTTAAAATCCGCAAATATTTCAAGTTATCGGTAGCACGAAATCAATGGTTCAAACTAGTGATGCCACCAGACGCATCTTGTAGGGCGAGAGAAAACGGTTCTCTCATCTCGACGAGAAGGCGCTTCTCTCGCTCGAGAGAGCATTTCTCTCTCTTGTTTTGTCTAGTTTCTCTAGTGATAAAAAGATATCAAATTTAAATTTGGAAAAGATAAACTTAGGACGAAACAGGAAAAAACTTTAAATTTTGAAGACAATAACAAATAATTTC
>OV651826.1:301979-359229 GCA_927349885.1 Psylliodes chrysocephalus
TGAAATTAATTAAATTTGAAAGACTTCTGCACCCTGTATATGAAATATTGTGAATGTGAATTCTCAAAGTTTATGACAAATGGAAACATTATTCTGATTGGCAGTGATATAAATATGTATAATAAAACTTAGTACTTACTTGAATTAGAACTTTAATATTAATAAATTTTGTAAACAAAAGGATAAAATACAAAATAACGTTAAATATATCTTGTCCAAGCATAGATTGCAGATAATATCCAAATATTGTTTATAATATCAGTCATTAATACGGATTAGTATTGGTCTACTTCTTAGTTGTTAGGGAGATCCAAATTTCATGGTGAATAATAAGTAGTTGATTCAGGGCTTGATTTTCTTGAAAATTAACTATAAAACAAATTAATATTAATTAAAGCTAAAAAATAATTAAATTTTAATTAAGTAAACTTTTAAAAAGGTAATATAATTGTAAGTGTTTTTATGATCTTTTTTTTTAAACAAATACAATATCTACCTTACACATTGGATGATGGACATTGGAATTGCAGTCTGGAGAAGTTTTTTTTGTATATGGTCGATAGCAAGGCACTGGAACTTTATAAACATTCACAAGTGTTTGAATGAGTTATTCATTTTACCTAAAACTGAATACATGAATGACAACATGTTTTTCTACAAATGGTATAGTTAATTTGTTACTCTTGTACATAGCTTAGTTTTTACTTACTTTATTTCTAATATTATATAAATTTTATTGAAAAAATAGTTTATTTTAAATATAATTAATTTTATTAAAGTATGTGTCAAATCGGCAGAATTTCCTTTGAAAAGAAAAATCTATTCCAGTTTATTGAAGTAAAAGTAAATAAAAATTCATATAATAGGACAATCGATTATAAAAATTTTTTAATTATTGGTCTATAATAATATTATTATTATTATTTTCTCTAAAAATGATTATATATACAAGTTATTATCATGTACTAATTAATATAATAAAAAGTCTGAAAAAACTTAAAAGCGAGTAGTTATCGTTTTTATTCTACTTACCTAGTTAAAAAACATAAGTTCCAAAGATTTTTTCTAAGTAATTCCCTTCATAATTAAAAAAAACACACTGGTTAAAAAATTTATTTAGGTAAAATAACAAAAGAAATAAGCTAAAAATTACTTAACTTATAAAACTTAACTAAAACAAGGAAAAAATATACTAAAGAAATTAAAATACATTTGCTAAATAATATAAAATTTAAGATTCTTCTTCTGATTCGGGCTCATCGTTGACGTCTAGGTCCGGTGTATGATCTACAACATCAGCTGATGATTTTAACATGTTGAACCTTTCATGAAGCTCTTCTTTTCGGCAGAGTTTTAACAGATCTTTTTTTTGCGTTACTTATTGGCAACTGCGAGTCATATAAAAATGGTAATTTTCTGGTCTTATATATCATTTATATCATCTTTTGTTTTAGTTCTCTTATAATGATAAACAAGTGTTTACAGAAATATAAAATAAATGAAACAAGAAAGATTTGTTAATGCTTAGATTTTTTTTGCAGGCAAAATTTAGATATTGCATATAGTGACACTCTCAGCACTTTTCACTAAATTCTGACATTTTATTACTGACTATTATTTCTGGATTCAACTAAATAAGAGGATGTTTTTGGAAGTTATGTTCCTTTATTTTTCCTGTATTTTGGATATTTATAGAGTAATACAGACATACTATGATATTACTCTTAAATTGTATTTTTTCATACAATTTGACATTGTAATCATAATGATTTAACTTCTATTTTCTCCTGTCTGTTAGATAAGTCTTTATAAAAATGTTATACAATTTAAATAAAATACCCAGTTAATGATGTTAAAAATAAAACAAATATTTGATATCTTCATATTTCCCTAATACCTACTTAATATTTGCTGTGACAGATTACAACATATTTGAAAATATAATAAATAATGTGAACTTTCTCATATCTGTGTCAACTTAAGGAGCCGAATTTTACAACAGTTCTAATTACAAAAACAAAGACTCTTAAGATTTAAGAATTCTGTTTTCTTAGGATAAATATAAATAAGATATTAAGATGGCCATTGTAAATAATTTTTGGGTCCACCTACTGCTTAAAATTTATATACCTACTTCCTTGTTTATTTCAATAATAATGTTTTCTTTTCCTGATCAGGTTTCCCACAACAAATTATTCATTTATCACTAGTATTTAGAATATTAAAATTACCTTAATCTATCTCATAGTATTAGGCTTATTTTAAGTAATCAAGTCTTAAACTAATTATCACCCAACTATCATATTACCACTTATTTAGTAAACGATTGTTCTCACCTTGCTTGACAGTTTTTTGAATAAATACAGTTCCATAACTCAAATTATAGGTATAATTATTTATTTAGTATTATATAGAGAAGTTAATTGTAATTTGTAGAAATAATACAATTATACTCGTATTTAAAATAATTATATATTTTTGGAACTTCCTAAATTTACAGTTATTGACTAACGTTGGTAAATTTGTGAACTACCTGCAGAATCTTTTAAATATTTGCCCAATACTTTACAACCCGATTTAGTTCAGTAATCAGCAAAATGTTTATTGAAGTGTGAATTGATCTATCTTGGAGCTACTTGTGCGTGTTGAAATATCCTGACCGGGTAGGTACTAATTTGGGACTTCTCGCTAACCCCAAAAACAGTAAAATTTTGTATTATTTACTTTGGAAGTTCAAATACGGAAAGGTTGAGCACAAACTTGATTAGCAGACTTAGAAGTACATATATATAGTTTTCTGTTATACTATGTAAACATACAATGAGAAAAATGTTTGATTGATATGGATATTTTAAAAATTAGCTTAAAAATTACAATAATGGGACAAATGTATTTCATATTTTAATTAGTTTTTTTAATTTTTTATACAGAGCATCCATAAAGTAACGCATTATTAGATGAAAACTATTAAAAATTCCTGAAATAAGCCGATATTTTTTTTAATTGCTAATCTCATTTTATTTTTAATTTCCGGATTTCCCTTGCTGAACTGATTCCAAAAATGTATCATACCTTGCTTCAAATTGGTACAGGTTAGGCAAAAATACAAAAACTACAAATAACTTGCAAAATAAGAAAAAAACAGAAACGTAATAAACAAATCAAATAAAAATTACGTACTGTTATACAACTAGTTTGATATAAAAAACCTGGTATCTAACAGCTTTTAATAGTGCCTTTATCTCGTATATACCGTAATATTTTTGTTGTTGTTTGAAAGCATTTTTTAGAGTTAGAAACTACTATAAAATATTAATATGTCAGTAGGCTTAAAATCCAAATCGGAAAATAATTGCTACAAAAAGTTTTATTGTCAATATACCAGGTTTCCCCCCCCCCCCCCCCACTAACCGTTCCTTTACTATAGTAGAATCGCAATCGACATGGAGTAATAAATCAAAATTTTATAGGTGTGTTAGAGCACAGGCGGCTCAAAACAAAATCTGTGATTTTTAAGAGCCAACACTTAAAAGGTATGTAGATCTTAAGAATTTTACCTGTACCGCCTGATTTTTTGGAACGTAACAATGAACTACCCTAATTTTTAATCCCTTTTAAGACTCTGATGAGTGCATGGTTGGGTAAATTAGGGGGTATGTGTTTGTATTATTATTTTTTTTTGTTACTATTTTAAACTTAAACAATTGTAATTTAAGTCCTCTCACCACTCACCTCCCTGAAAAAAAATTTTTTTTGGCTAAGACCAATTTTTTGTTTTTCAGTTTTTTTGGTGGTAAAATTTCAAAACTTTGTAAATTCAATATTTTTACCATTTTTTGACATGTTCCGGTTTTGCTTGCGTTTTTGCAGTCCTACACGCTTTTGAGCTTTTTTTGTGGTTTAGTTTCTGGCAGCGTTAATTTGGTAATCTCAACGCCACGCTACTAGACCCTATTCCTTTTCTACTAATATGAATATAACATTTAGATATAAAATATATATGCTTACCTACTCTCGAAGATCAGGAAACGTGAAAGTCCCTGAATCACTATATTCACTTGATGGGTCATTATTTACTGATAATATTAAAGATGGCACTGTAGTATCGACATCCAAGATTTTGCTCAGATTCCACGTTTTCTTTTTCTTTTAACACATGCTCGATTGCCTTTTGACAATTTTCCTTTACAATAAGTGATATGGAGGTTACTAACAATGCTTCTACATCTTTTAACTTAAATGTCATATTATGTCGACCTACATATCTTTTAATTTGTGCCTGTATCGATAGCTTTGGGTAGGTCTTTGATGTACAGGATAAAAAGAATTGGCCCTAGAACAGATCCCTGGGGTACACCATTTTGAACAGGTAGTATACTTGAATTCTTACCTGCTATATTAACATATTGGCTTCCTGTTCGTAAGGTACGACTGTAAGATTTTAAGGCCATTGTCTCTAATCCCATAGTACCTAAGTTTTTGCAACAAAAGTCCTGTTTTTACAAAGTCGAAAGTTTTAGTTAGATCGCACATGGTTGCATGTGTGCTAAATCCGTCATCCATAGCTTCTACTACTGTTTCTATTAGAGCCAACAATGCTTTCGTAGTTGATTTATTCTGACGAAATCCATATTGGGCGTTGCAAAGGATGGAGTTGCTCTCAAGGTAGGATACCAGTTTATTTTTTGATATGATTTCCAAAATTTTAGATATTATGGGAACAATGGCAATAGGACGGTAGTTGTCAGGACAATTTAAGTCTCCTTTTTTATGTATTGGAAGTATTTTCGTAATTTTAAGAGGCTCTGGCCAAACACCTTCATTAATGCATTTGTTAATGAGAATAGTAAATGGCTTTACAAGACTAGCTATTAATGCCTTTATCATGCGGCTACTCAGACCACAATGATCAAGACACGTAGAATTTTTTAGCTAAAGAATTGCCTGGCGCATATCATCTTCTAGTACACATGAGAGAAAAAAGAAATAGAGAGGCTTTGGTTGTCTGTTTTAAAAGAGTCAGAGGGTGAATGTTAGGTGTTGCCAATGTGTTATGGATCTTATCGGCTATGTGAGCAAAAATATGTTGTACTCTTCAGGTATTAGGGTCGTAGATTTTTCTTCGATTATATATACAGGGTGGCTCACGCTCAACGGGACGGAGCTTTATGGGAAAACGACCAAAGATATAAAAAATTCGTTTGGGAGGAATACGTAGGTTACAGACGGCTACAATTTAAAATTTGTTGATGTATACAGGATGTCCCACATAAATGAAAAAAAAATAGTTCATTAAAAATTATTCAAACAAGAGTAAACAATTAATTTCTGGGAGACTTTTTTTCCTTAAAAATTCAAATAAATCGAAAACTAATAATAATAGTAATAGGGAACCTTTAGTTAACTGACATTATTTTTGATGTAGTTTTTAATTCTAAAATAAAAAACAGGGTGTTCCATTAAAAATAATATAACTTTGTATATTTTCTCTTATGTGGGATATCCTGTATACATCTAACAAATTTTAAATTGTAGCAGTCTGTAACCTACGTATTCCTCCCAAACGAATTTGTTATATCTTTGGTCGTTTTCCCATAAAGCTCCGTCCCGTTGAGCGTGAGCCACCCTGTATATAATATTATTATTAATAAAAATAATAATTAATAATAATAATAATAATAATAATAATAATAATAATAATAATAATAATAATAATAATAATAATAATAATAATAATAATAATAATAATAATAATAATAATAATAATAATAATAATAATAATAATAATAATAATAATAATAATAATAATAATAATAATAATAATAATAATAATAATAATAATAATAATAATAATAATAATAATAATAATAATAATAATAATAATAATAATAATAATAATAATAATAATAATAATAATAATAATAATAATAATAATAATAATAATAATAATAATAATAATAATAATAATAATAATAATAATAATAATAATAATAATAATAATAATAATAATAATAATAATAATAATAATAATAATAATAATAATAATAATAATAATAATAATAATAATAATAATAATAATAATAATAATAATAATTAATAATAATAATAATAATAATAATAATAATAATAATAATAATAATAATTAATAATAATAATAATAATAATAATATAATAATAATAATAATAATAATAATAATAATAATAATAATAATAATAATAATAATAATAATAATAATAATAATAATAATAATAATAATAATAATAATAATAATAATAATAATAATAATAATAATAATAATAATAATAATAATAATAATAATAATAATAATAATAATAATAATAATAATAATAATAATAATAATAATAATAATAATAATAATAATAATAATAATAATAATAATAATAATAATAATAATAATAATAATAATAATAATAATAATAATAATAATAATAATAATAATAATAATAATAATAATAATAATAATAATAATAATAATAATAATAATAATAATAATAATAATAATAATAATAATAATAATAATAATAATAATAATAATAATAATAATAATAATAATAATAATAATAATAATAATAATAATAATAATAATAATAATAATAATAATAATAATAATAATAATAATAATAATAATAATAATAATAATAATAATAATAATAATAATAATAATAATAATAATAATAATAATAATAATAATAATAATAATAATAATAATAATAATAATAATAATAATAATAATAATAATAATAATAATAATAATAATAATAATAATAATAATAATAATAATAATAATAATAATAATAATAATAATAATAATAATAATAATAATAATAATAATAATAATAATAATAATAATAATAATAATAATAATAATAATAATAATAATAATAATAATACTGGTGTGGAGTTGCCAATCTCCCATCCAGCGCGTCCCCAGGTGGTGGATAGGGGAATGCTACCCAGATATGGGTGGTACCGATCAAATCGGCGTGAACCAAAATTGGCACTAAGGAGTAAACCTTGAAAAAAATCCGTAATCTAAGGTGTAAGATATCGTGCCAAGAGATGCATGGCTATACGGAGTTAGTCTCGAACGATTCCCTGTGAGTACCAGGCGACCCTCACTTGTACCTAGCCTTGCCGTAGTAAGGGAGCACTGCTGCGGCGGACTTTTAATTCTACCCTACTCGTGGGAATTAAATGACAAATACTGGCAAAAACCAAACTTTTACGGGAACACCTCCTTCCCAAATAGGAGGTAACAAAAATACGAATCAGGAGACGGCGGTAGCTCCCCGGTTTCTGATCGTAAAGGGTAAAGAAGGCGATTTCGCTAAAACGAATCCCTTCTTATTAAGTAATTTTATATACGGAAAAGTGGGCAAAGTAAAGAATTTGAAAAAAATACGAGAAGGTCTTTTGATTGAAACATGTTCGGCTGCTCAATCCCGAGCAATAAGTAAGTTAAACGTTATTTTAGATCAAGAAGTTGAAGTAGTACCTCATTCGAGACTTAACCAGTCACGTGGAGTTGTTACGTGTAGAGATTTATTAAATTGCAAGGAAGAGGAAATATTGGAAGAACTAAAAGATCAAGGTGTGATAGAAGTCAAAAGAATTAAAACAAAAAAAGATGGTGTACTTACCGACACTGCTAGCCATATATTAACATTTAATACACCTAAACTTCCAGTAGAAATTAATGTAGCATTTTATTTACTAAAAATCCGGCCTTATATCCCAGCACCTTTGAGATGCTTCCGATGCCAACTTTTTGGACATGCGGCAATAAGATGTACAAAAGAGCAAGTCTGTGTTTGCGGAAAATCCCTTCACACCGGTCAACCCTGTGAACCCCCAATTAGTTGTATAAATTGCAATGGTCTGCACTCTGCCAGATCGAGAGATTGTCCAGTGTACAAGCAAGAAGTAGCTATCCAAGAAATTAAAATTAAGGACAACTTATCATATTTTGAAGCAAAGAAAAAAGTAGCTGTACACACTCCGAAAAGAAATACATCTTATTCTCAAGTGATTACTACTCCCCGCCCGACAATAATTAACCCCCCAATTATCGATACAAAAGAATTATTAAAAGAACTAGTTCCCCTAATAGTAAGTGCTCTACAAAAAAATTTTACTCTTTCTCCAGCTCAGCCTGAGAAAGAACAACCAGAAATTAACATTGCTGAATCACTAATTAACGTTACTGAATCACTAGTCTCTGATAATCCATCTCTGTCCCAAATATCTAAGCGTCATAGATCAGAAGATTCCACAGATGAGGAATCTTTTTCTAGTCAAACTAGCACACAGGAAAAAACAAAGAGAAAGAAGAAAACTAAGAGTAGCAAGCCTCCAGGCAGGCCCCCAGGCAGGCCCCCAGGCAGGCCTCCAGGAAAATCACGTAAAAATAGTTTAAATAATTTGGAAGATGTCCATCCTCCTGAGGTACCTTTACCTCAGCAGACAGGATCAATGTGATAATAGTTTTATATTATCCATCTATACACACAGTTATGGGTAGTACACATACAAATATATTACAATGGAATTGTAATGGAATTAAATTACACCTACCCGAATTACAATCTATAAAAAGTAAGATATCGCCGATTATTTTAGCTATTCAAGAAACTCATTTAAAACCAGATGAACGTTTCACGCTCAGAAATTTTCAATGCTTCCGTAAAGATGTAGAGCCTGATCTTAGAGCAAGAGGAGGAGTTGCAATCTTTATAAAAGATACGATACCTGCAACAGAAATACAATTAAATACCACCTTGCAAGCCATAGCTATCCAAATTGAAGCCCCAATAAAACTTACGATCTGCAACATATATCTTCCTAATTCTCACTGGAATGTGCATCAAATCAAGGATGTACTTAACCAACTCCCAGAACCAGTCATCGTTTTAGGAGATTTTAATGCACACTCCCAACTTTGGGGCTCTCAAAGGAGAGACACATGTGGTAGACGTGTTGAAACAATTATGGACGAAGAAAACATAGTCCTCTTAAATAATGGCAAATCAACTTATTTCAATTCAAGATCAAACTCCTTTTCAGCTATAGACTTAACTTTCGTATCCCCAACTATTGCTCCAAGATTTACATGGGAACCTATTGACGACCTGCACTCTAGCGACCATTTCCCACTAGTAATAGGCATTGACATCCCCCCTCAAGAATTTATTTTTGCGGAGAGATGGTTAACCAGAAAAGCCAATTGGGAAGCATTCTCCAGTTATGTCTCTATACCCGACCCAGATCGTTACAATAATATTGAAGTGGCGGCAGATAATATTACGAAAGCTATTTTGCTAGCTGCAGAAAGAAGCATTCCGAAATCCTCAACCAGAAAATCATCTAAGGAAGTCCCTTGGTGGAACGAAAATGTCCGAGAAGCTATAACTGCTAGGAAAAAGGCATTAAATAAATTCCGACGATACCCCACAGATACTAATTTAATAATATTTAAAAGAGCCAGGGCCCGAACTAAACTTATAATTAAGGAATCCAAGAAAAAATCGTGGGAGGAGTATGTCTCATCCTTAACTGTAGATACCCCTACATCTGAGGTATGGAGAAAAATAAAAACCATATCAGGGCAAAATAATCATGTAACCCCTGAAGCTTTAAAAGTTAATGGTGAATTAATCAGAGAAATTCCTGACATAAGTGAAGCCTTTGCTAATCATTTCCAAGCTGTCTGTAGTTCACAAAACTACGATAGAGAATTTCAGAGCCTAAAAATACAAAGAGAGAGAGAAAGTCTAGATTTCAACATTAATGAGAACCTAAATTACAATGCCATGTTTACAAAAGAAGAGATGGAGCATGCCCTAAGCACTTGTAAAGAAAGTGCCGCGGGCCATGATTTAATTATTTATGGAATGCTAAAACACCTGCCTCTGGAGTCCATAGAAAACCTCGTAAAATTTTATAATAAAATTTGGCTATCTAACACGTTCCCAAATAACTGGAAAAAGGCAATAATCGTTCCGATTCCAAAAGATAGTGTATCATCATGTGACCCAAAAAACTATCGTCCGATCTCTTTAACATCTTGTTTGGGAAAATTGTTTGAGAAAATGGTTAATTTTAGACTTACATGGGTTTTAGAATCCAAGTGTCTTCTCTCGGAACGGCAAGTAGGATGCCGTAGAAACCGTTCTACAATAGATGCCCTTAGTGCTTTCGAAATGGAGATACAAGAAGCCTTTAAAGAACGTCAACATATTGTAGCTGTTATGCTGGATCTACAAAAAGCCTATGACCTAACTTGGAAGTATGCTATTATAAAACAACTGTATAAATGGGAATTTCGGGGAAATTTACCAAAAGTCATAGCCTCTTTTCTTAATAACAGAACCTTCTCAGTGCAGATCGGAAACTGGGAATCAACAGAGAGAACCATGGAAAATGGAATCCCACAGGGATCAGTCCTTAGTGTAACACTTTTTTCAATTGCCATTAACCATCTTGTTTGTAACATCTCACCAAATATTCAATCCGTATTGTACGTTGACGACCTTACCATTTTCAGCAGAAACCACTCCATGGAAACCCTCGAACACAATCTCCAGACGGAAATCAGTAGAATAGAAGAATCTATAAAATTAACTGGCTTTAAATTTTCAGCTGAAAAAACGCATATGTTACATTTTTGCAAATTAAGAACACCACATCTCGACCCTGTAGTACATTTAGGAGGTAACAGAATTACATGTCAAGAGCAAATAAAATTATTAGGGATCATTTTTGATAAGAAACTGAATTGGGCGTCACATATACAATATTTAGAAGCAAAATGCAAAAAAGTCATTAATATTTTAAAATGCATATCAAGCATTAACTGGGGTTCTGATAGAGAAATTCTACTTAGAATGTATCAAACATTAGTACAGTCCAAAATCGATTACGGCTGCACCGTATATGGGTCAGCTCGACCCTCAAAACTAAAAGTTCTCGACCGGATTCAGAACACTGCAATACGTCTAGCAACTGGATCCTTTAGAACTAGTCCAATAGAAGCTATTTTATCTGAATCCTCCTCTATACCTGTGAGAATACGAAGGGATTTGAATGTAATTACTTACGGAGCAAAAGTACAATCCATCCCAACCCACTTAAATCGACAGTATTTTATTACCATGGAAAACACTTATAGGCCAACTTCAACAAAACCGGTAAACATCCGATATTTAGAAACAGCTACCAAATATTCTTTAGTACTTGAAAATAACATATTTAAAAAATATTACGACCAAACTATTGCTCCATGGTTGAGGAAGATTCCAAACATCAATCTGTCTTTGACTAAATGGAAAAAAGAAGATACTTCTCCTATAATCTATCAGTCTTTTTTTTTAGAGCAAATCCAAAGGTACCAAGGATACCTAAATTTATACACAGACGGATCTCGCTCAGAAAATGGAGTTGGTGCCGCTTTAGTCGTAAACAATGAATCCCACTACTGGACGCTTAATCCAATGTGCAGCATCTTTACAGCCGAATTATACGCAATATGGCAGGCAATGCTGTATTTTTCTTTTCAAGGAAATTCGCGATGTCTCATTTGTGTAGACTCTTTGAGTGCTATCAAAGTCTTGGAAAATCGTTTCACACAAAATGAATGGGCAATTAAAATAATAGAAACTTATACTTACTTAAAATCCATAAATAAAGAAGTTACAATCATGTGGATCCCAAGTCACGTAAATATAGTCGGAAATGTTTTAGCAGATTCTGCGGCAAAGCATGCTACTACTGGTTTAGTAGACGAAGGTATTCCAGTTCCCCTAGATGATATCAAAAAAGCTATAAAACAAAATTTAACAAATGTATGGCAGGAACAATGGGATAGGTATGACGGACAACTAAAGAGAATCAAACCTTCCATCAAAAAATGGATCTACCCGAAAGATATATCCAGACGAGAGCAAGTAGTACTGTGTAGAATGAGAATAGGACATACTAACCTTACACACTTGTATCTCCTAGCGGGTTCAGCAAGACCAAGATGTGAAACATGTAGAGTTCGCCTAACAGTCCAGCATATTTTCAACTGCCCAATTTACGAACCTTACAGGCGCCAGAGTGGAATTGTATCCCCTGAAATGGAAATTGCATTAAAAAATGAAAAAGATTCAATACAACTTTTACTAACCTTTATGAAATTAAGTGGTCTTTTTAAGAAAATATAACTCCACGAACGTTGAATAATACTACAGAGCTAATGGCCTTAGCAGTCGAAGCTCTCAAAAAAAAAAAAAAAAAAAAAAAAAAAAAATAATAATAATAATAATAATAATAATAATAATAATAATAATAATAATAATAATAATAATAATAATAATAATAATAATAATAATAATAATAATAATAATAATAATAATAATATAATAATAATAATAATAATAATAATAATAATAATAATAATAATAATAATAATAATAATAATAATAATAATATAATAATAATAATAATAATAATAATAATAATAATAATAATAATAATAATAATAATAATAATAATAATAATAATATAATAATAATATAATAATAATAATAATAATAATAATAATAATAATAATAATAATACTCTCCTTAATTCACCCCCTTACGAGTGAATTTTAACCCCAAAAGCTGAGCTTGTCCGGGGAAAGGGACGGCTATTATTATTATTTGCCGTGGCGCTCCGGGGCGACTTAAAGATGATTGATGGTGCCATTTGACTTACAGGTGAGGAAAACCCGGAAAACCTCACCCACCATCATCGAGACGGTAATGTATGGCGAATAATAATAATAATAATAATAATAATAATAATAATAATAATAATAATAATAATAATAATAATAATAATAATAATAATAATAATAATAATAATAATAATAATAATAATAATAATAATAATAATAATAATAATAATAATAATAATAATAATAATAATAATAATAATAATAATAATAATAATAATAATAATAATAATAATAATAATAATAATAATAATAATAATAATAATAATAATAATAATAATAATAATAATAATAATAATAATAATAATAATAATAATAATAATAATAATAATAATAATAATAATAATAATAATAATAATAATAATAATAATAATAATAATAATAATAATAATAATAATAATAATAATAATAATAATAATAATAATAATAATAATAATAATAATAATAATAATAATAATAATAATAATAATAATAATAATAATAATAATAATAATAATAATAATAATAATAATAATAATAATAATAATAATAATATATTAATAATAATAATCTATAGTTAAAAACAATACAATAGTAAATACCAAGTGTCGGATGTGCGGTGCAGGAAATAAAAACATAGAGCATCTTATCAGCGGATGCAAAACTATGGCGCCAAAGGAATATATAACTAGGCACAACAATGTCGCGAAAATCATTCATGATGAAGTATGCTATAACCTACAACTCTCTGAAACAAAAACTCAGTATTATAAATATACACCATAGACGATAAAAGAGATAGACGAATACAAGGTATATTGGGATAGAGAGAATCAAACCGATGGACAGGTGCTACACAACAGACCAGACATTAACTACTCGTAGATATAGCGGTACCAGCACCTTTATTCTAAACATGCAAAAAACAAAGAAAAAATCTGATGTGTTAACACATGTCTAGTTATTACGGGCTTTTTTCGGTTATTGTGTACAACCTATTGTAGCACCTCTGTAAATATTTAGAAGTTAACCTAATATATACATCTAACTCGAAAATTCTGAAAAATTTAAATTTTATAATTTTCCTTCAATTTTTCCATTATTATATTAGAAAAATCATGTAAAAAAAACAAAACATTTTTAATTTAACAATTTTCTTAAAAATCATAATTTTTTACATTTTGTAAAATTTCTCGAATACGGACCATTTTAGAAAAATTTTGCATTTAACAGAAATTATAGAAAATAATATTAGAAGTAACTTTTATTTAAAAAAATTTCTTCTCCAAACGAAAATAACAGACATATTCCAAAAAATATAAAAACGGCTTCCCATAAAGTACCCCCCCAGATGTTCCATTTTAGTTTAAAATCTAATCATTTCACCTCAGGCCGAAATAAAACTTAAGTTTAAAATTTAATGTTTTTTCCTCTATCCGTTTTTGAGTTTTTCTTCAAAATTCGAAATTTACACATTTTTTCAAATATCTCGAATACGGTCCATTTTAGAGAAATTATGTATAAGAGAAAAATTATAGAGAATTATATTATAAACAACTTTTTTTTTGAACAATTTTTATCAACAATTAATTTTTTTACATTTTGTCAAATTTCTTGAATAAGAACCATTTTAGGAAAATTTTGTATAGATAATAATAATGTAAGTAACTTTTATTTAAAGAATTTTCTTCTCCAAACGTAAATAACCGATATATTCCATAAAATATAAAAAATGACCATCTATAAAGTACCCCCCAGATATTCCGACTCTGCTCAAAATCTAATAATTTCATGGGACGCTGGAATATAGCTTAAGTTTAAAATTTGGTGTTTTTCTTTGTATCGGTTCATGAGTTATAGTGGACACACACACACACACACACACACACCACACACACACACACACACACACACACACACACACACACACACACACACACACACACACACACACACACACCCACACACACACACACACACACACACACCACACAACACACACACACACACACACACACACACACACACACACACACACACACACACACACACACACACACCACACACACACACACACACACACACACACACCACACACACACACACACACACCACACACACACACACACACACACACACACACACACACCACACACACACACACACACACACACACACACACACACACACACACACACACACACACACCACACACCACACACACACACACACACACACACACACACACACACACACACACACACACACACACACCCACACACACACACACACACACACACACACACACACACCACACACACACACACACACACACACACACACACACACACACACACACACACACACACACACACACACACACACACACACACACCACACACACCACACACACACACACACACACACACACACACACACACACACACACACACACACACACACACACACACACACACACACACACACACACACACACACACACACACACACACACACACACACACACACACACACACACACACACACACACACACACACACACACACACACACACACACACACACACACACACACACACACACACACACACACCACACACACACACACACACACACACACACACACACACACACACACACACACACACACACACACACACACACACACACACACACACACACACACACACACACACACACACACACACACACACACACACACACACACACACACACACACACACACACACACACACACACCCACACACACACACAACACACACACACACACACACACACACACACACACACACACACACACACACACACACACACACACACACACACACACACACACACACACACACACCCACACACACACACACACACACACACACACACACACACACACACACACACACACACACACACACACACACACACACACACACACACACACACACACACACACACACACACACACACACACACACACACACACACACACACACACACACACACACACACACACAGAGAGAGACATCATCGCGGAAATAGTCAAAACGGATTCAGGGCACCTCAAAACGTAAAAATCCGTCGAAAACTCGAGTTCGAAAAAATCATGATTTCCTTATATCTGTATACAGATAGGAAAGTAAAAACTACAAAAATTTTAAGTTAAACTAATTAGGAAAAATTACGAATACCTGGATACTACCTTTAGTTTTGTTTTTTTTTTTTGCATGTGAAAGCACACCCACGAGCCAAGCACTCCTCCAGTTCAAGGACCCAGTCCAGCCTCACAGTCATCCTTTAAGCAACCCTAAGAGACAGTAACCAAGGGGATCGCATTATTCAAATGTGGCTAGTGGTAATGTTAACACTTTCCCAATGGATAACTGTTGATGCCATCAGAATGGAGTACTTTCTTAGGATGAGAAAGACTAAAACAAAGGAAGGATTGGGTAGCAGTCAAACTACTCAGCTAAAACCTTTTTAAGCATGAAATCTGAACGTTCCGGAGATGATAATCTACTTCACGAAATACAGCAGAACAAGTAAGAGTCAGCAGCACAGTGAATATTGGCCGATTACCTGCAAACCCTATCGGTGTAGGCGAGTTCCTATTTCCATTACTAGTCGGTGCAACCGACCGCTGATATCCTACATTTATCTTTTCGACGATTCTATCAATAAATGCATATGCAACTACAACTGAGAAAATCCCCAGAAGTACCAGGCCCTCAAGTGATTCCTTGAACCTCTGCACCACACACAGCAGCTCTCAACCTCAACCAAGCTGCTGCTGCTGCTGCTGCTGCTGCTGCTGCTGCTGCAACCAGACGATCCGAGTTTCGAGTCTTCCGGGCCTTAAATCAAATCCGCAAGCAGAAGAAATGAAGAAAAGTTCGAACCAGGGGCTGGATGAGAAAAAGAGACTATATTTATGTTCGAAGTGTTTGACTGTCAGTGATACGGGACTATGTCGTATGCAAGAAAGTTGTTAAAATTGGCCACATTAAGTTTATATAATTTTTTTTTATCCTCTAAAATTAATTTTTCTTATGGTCACTAGGAAAAGCCTGGGTATGGCTTTAACCGTTGGGGGGGCATATCACGTCAAGTACAATATTTAAAAAATCATTATTAAAATATATTAAATAAATTATTAAACTATTAAATAAATCCTAAAATTAAAACAATTATGTCTAATAAAAAATCTTCCATAATCTTTTAACACGACCTGCATTAATTGGGTCGAAGTTAAGAAATAGCAGAATCAGCAAATAGTTAATAGGTATAAATTCGATGCTAATTACTGTTACGAGGACAGTTCTCTTTTTGCTGTACTCAGAGGTATCTTAATTAAAGATACCTTTTAGTCTTTGAGAAAGCGTCGTGACGTAGCACTCACGGATAATGTTTTGGTAAGGCCCTTTTGTTATATCATTAATATATGTTTGTTGTTTTGAAAATAATTGATTTATTTGTTTATTAATAAATAAAGTTGTTCTGTTGTTTATTGGAGTTTTATTTCATAAAGAAAGGTAGCTCGAAGTATAATATTAAATAATTCTTTCGACCCATAGAAAAGGGGATCGTGACAGCATAAACATTATCTACTGCAAAAAACAAATATTTCAAGTGACTAAATATTAAGTTTTAATGTATATTTATTTTCTTTTAAAATTTCTTTACCTTAAGCCTATAAAAAAAAAAGGCCAATAACAACTACTTTCGCAAAGAAATTACTACACACTATATATAAGTTAAAATGGTAAAGAAGAAACCAACTTTTACGAGTAGGTATCATAAAAAAATACTAAAAATGTTCGTTCAATACCTAATTATTTAGCAGTGAAAAAATCGTACAAATAAACTATGTATTAATGTTCGCCATTAAGGCATCAATGACACAATGACTTTATTGTTGATATGACGGGATAATTTCTTAACAAAACAAACACTTTGTAGATTCAATTGGAGAATTTCTGGCTAAACCATCTAAACAACACGTTCTAACGGTGAACTGCAGTATCGGCTTTTTTTGAATGTTTATTATGAGGTTTAGTCATCGGTACACTTTGTTTTTGAATTTACTAGGAAATATAATATTTATAAGTATTTAAGATATTTCCAGCTTTTAACTATGTTGTTAAATCTAAGCATATACAGGGTTCGACAATATATCTTATTTATGAGACGAGGCAGAAATATAATAGAAAATATATAATGATCTAATAAGTGAACAAACTACCTAAAATGATAAAAGTCCTATCAGCGATTTCTTTGAAACAAGTAACTCAGATAATGCCAACATCTGTAGGATCGTGAAGTCACTGTTTCTAGGGCTGATGTAATTCCTCTCGAAAATTCAACTCGAAAGAATTATCGGGGGATTTGAACGGTGATATGGTCTACTGGTACTTCTTCTTGATTTTCTGGCTTACGATAGGTTGTGATTTTTCTAACAAAAACTCCTGTTACTGGGGGTGTAGCGCACTCCTTGGAACTTAGTTATTAGTTGATTTTCGACGAATTTTGATTTAATTTATTTGTTCATCTAGTAACTTTTTCTAATTCATGATTGAGATTTAAATTTGACGATTCGAAATTTTGGAATTGCAGCTCGGGAAACAACATGGGTTGACTTGAAGTTTGAAAGTTTTCTTCAGTTTTGGTTTTTTCTGTTTTGTGGACACTGAACAACCAACTGGAATTTGAATGAGGTAACTGCCTATGGCTTCAATGACTTCTGTTTGATTGTGAGGGTGATTGGTTCCTTTAATGGGATAGTTGTTATCTATTAAATAGAGGTGCTTTGTTGTAATTCGTATTTGTTGACATATGAATGGGTTTTGGATGTTAAAGACATACAAACTGCGATCTTGTCTGCAAGAATAGAAAATACATAATGATCTAAAAAGTGAACAAACTAGATGAAATGATAAAAGTCCTATCAGCGATTTCTTGGAAACTAGGAACTCAGATAATGCCAACATCTGCAGGATCGTGAAGTCACTGTTACTAGGGTTGATGTAATTTCTGCCACAGTGCGGCACAATTAAAAGGCAAAAAGAGTAGGTGTTTCTACATTTTTCGGTCCTCTTGAGTTGTTCCATCATTAGGTATTTTTTGATCTATTTTCAAGTTCTCCAATAAACTAATAATAATATTTAATTTACCATCCTTAGTTTTGATTCTATCTCCTGCTTAAAAGGACAGTTTTTGTAATTTTAATTGTTTTCATACTATATTGGTGTCTTATTTTATTATCAAAGCCAACTTGGTATTGTAATTAATTAATACGCAAGAAGTTCAAATTAGATTTTCTCGAAAACGGTGCGTTCGTCATATTAATTTGAAACCAGAATATTTTAGAGTTCACAAATATGACAAAAAATTTCAAATATCTGAAGATAGAAAAATTATAACTGAAAATGTCTGTCCCTCCCTCATTCATGCCTCTTGTGATTACAATAGAAAAATCAGATTTACAGGGAACGATTGGACATTAGAAATATAGTCCAAGTTTCCACTTTTAAGATTATGTAATTATTGAGGTATGTTGAAAAATTTGACTAGAAGGCAACAACTTCAGAGAGCTCTAGGTCCCATTTAATGCCTTTTGGTTTAAGGTAATTTACTTTAAAATCAACAAAAAATCAAGTCTAACATCTGTTATTTCCGTTTGACAGGCGAGCATTAGGACACCCTACCCGGTATAAACAAACGTAGATTATTATTTTGAGATTAGGATTTCTCATATTTTCGTTTGAAAACAAAATTCTTTAATATGTAAAAATCCACCTATTACCAAGTATTTAGTATAGTTTATGTTCTCACAATATTTTTGTTTTGCAATATCTTATTTTTAGTCAAACAAATTTATTAAGATGAAATATTTCAACATACCTTCCACTACTACTACCACTACCACTGTTTGTCCTAGTTTATTTATTTTCGGCGCGTCTGTTCAGCCTGTTCATTGAAAAGTAAAAATTTCTAACGTAGTAAATTACACATATTACTCATAAACCGATTCATCAAGCTAGATTCGCTTTTGTCGTTTACATTTTACATAATAATTTTTTAAAATAAAAAAATAGTCTGAAAGCAGTTGATATTTTTTTTCGTGTTCTTCATGATTGGTTCTTAGATATTGAACTGAATTTCAGATATTTCAAATTATTTTTAAATCTAATTTATTTTAATGTTCTTTTTTTTATGGTGTGGTCATAAAGTAACTCTAAAACTAAATTAATAGTTAAATAAACAATACTATTAAAAATACCCGACGATTGATTTTAGTATACTGTTTTTTATTTTCCTGTATGTATAGAGATAATGAAAGTATAGGAATCATGATTTTTTCGACCTCGAATTTTTGACGGATTTTTATGTTTTGAGGTCCCCTGAATTCGTTTTGACTATTTTTGCGATGATGTCTGTGTGTATCAGTGACACACATTATTATTATTTAATATTATTATTATTTTTTTTTTCACATACAGGTACGGAGTTTCACTAGGAGCCGGTAATTTTCATTACAAAACTCATAGGTACGTACTGTTCTTATAGCGTTGGTTTTTGATTTAATATTTTTCTCATTGTATTGCATGTTAACAGAATAACAGATTTTTGTAGGTTTAGGTAAGTATTTGCTGGTAAGTTTAAAATTTCAAGTTTTTTCTTTAGGTTCTTCGGGATTTCACCAGTTGCTCATACGATTATGGGTACAACTCTGACTGACGTTGCGTTCCAAGTTTGTCTCATGTCCTCTAAGGGTAGGTACTTTTCATTTTTAACTTCCCTATCTGTATACAGATATAAGGAAAGTATAGTGTGTGTGTGTGTGTGTGTGTGCGCGTGCGCGTGCGCGTGCGCGTGTGCGTGTGCGTGTGCGTGTGCGTGTGCGTGTGCGTGTGCGTGTGCGTGTGCGTGTGCGTGTGCGTGTGCGTGTGCGTGTGCGTGTGCGTGTGCGTGTGCGTGTGCGTGTGCGTGTGCGTGTGCGTGTGCGTGTGCGTGTGCGTGTGCGTGTGCGTGTGCGTGTGCGTGTGCGTGTGCGTGTGCGTGTGCGTGTGCGTGTGCGTGTGCGTGTGCGTGTGCGTGTGCGTGTGCGTGTGCGTGTGCGTGTGCGTGTGCGTGTGCGTGTGCGTGTGCGTGTGCGTGTGCGTGTGCGTGTGCGTGTGCGTGTGTGTGTGTGTGTGTGTGTGTGTGTGTGTGTGTGTGTGTGTGGGTGTGTGGATGTGTGGGTGTGTGGATGTGTGGGTGTGTGGGTGTGTAGGTGTGTGTGTGCGTGTGTGTGTGTGGGTGGGTGGGTGGGTGTGTGGGTGTGTGGGTGTGTGGGTGTGTGGGTGTGTGGGTGTGTGGGTGTGTGGGTGGGTGGGTGTGTAGGTGTGTAGGTGTGTGGGTGTGTGGGTGTGTAGGTGTGTGGGTGTGTGGGTGTGTGGGTGTGTGGGTGTGTGGGTGTGTGGGTGTGTGGGTGTGTGGGTGTGTGGGTGTGTGGGTGTGTAGGTGTGTGTGTGTGTGTGTGTGTGTGTGTGTGTGTGTGTGTGGGTGTGTGGGTGTGTGGGTGTGTGGATGTGTGGGTGTGTGGGTGTATGGGTGTGTGGGTGTGTGGGTGTGTGGGTGTGTGGGTGTGTGGGTGTGTGGGTGTGTGGGTGTGTGGGTGTATGGGTGTGTGGGTGTGTGGGTGTGTAGGTGTGTGGGTGTGTGGGTGTGTGTGTATGTCGCATAACTCATGAACCGATACACAGAAAAACACCAAATTTTAAACTTAAGCTTTGTTCCAGCGTCCAATGTTTTGATTAGATTTTGGGCAGTGTCGGAACATCTGGGGGGGGTACTTTATGGGTGGTCATGTTTATATTTTATGGAATATTTCTGTTATTTACGTTTGGGGAAGAAAATTCTTCAAATAAAAGTTACTTCTTATATTATTATCTAAAATTTTTGTTTTATACAAAATTTTCCTAAAATGGTCCGTATTAAAGAAATTTGGCAAAATGTAAAAAAATATTTTTTTTATAAAAATTGTTTAAACAGAAGTTGTTTGTAATATTATTCTCTATAATTTATCCTATACATAATTTCTCTAAAATGGACCGTATTCGAGATATTTGAGAAAATGTGTAAATTTCTAAATTTGAAGAAAACTCAAAAACGGATAAAGAAAAAAACATTAAATTTTAAACTTAAGTTTTATTTCGGCCTGACGTAAAATGATTAGATTTTGGACAAAGTCGGAACATCTGGGGGGTACTTTATGGGGGGCCGTTTTTATATTTTATGGAATATATCTGTTATTTATGTTTGAAGAAAAAAATTGTTCAAATAAAAGTTATTTCTAATATTATTATCTATAATTTTTGTTTTATGTCAAAATATCCTGAAATGGTCCGTATTCGAGAAATTTGACAAAATGTGCAAAATTCTGATTTTTATGAAAAATTTTGAAATAAAAGTTGTTTACGATATCGAATTCTATAATTTTTGTTTATACATGATTTTTCTAAAATGGACCGTAATGAAAACATTGTAGAAAATTTAAATTTTTCAGTATTTTCGTTTTCAATGAATATCTATAGAAAAATGTTTCGATGTAGATGTATGTGGACAATGTATATATTTAGTTTATCCTCTAAACATTTATAGAGATGCTGCAATAGGTTGTACAAAATAACCGGAAAAAGCCTATAATAACTAGATAGGAAAGTCATGTGTTGGACACATCAGATTTTTCTATATAACAATTGTCTAGGTTACTTGCCTTTAAAATTAAAAAAAATAATAAATCAGTAATCTGGAAATTTAGCTTTTTATATCATTTATCAATTTTTCGCCTTTAAAATGAGAAAAAATACATATATACTTAAAATTGGAAATTAAATTTTCCCACTCAGTGATGAAATTCTTTAAACGATAATTGTCTTACATATTTATTTTATAATTGTAAACAAAGAGGAATAAAAATATTTTAATTTATTTAGTAGTAAGTTATTGTTGATATGCTTCAATAGGTTTAAATTTACTTGTTTACTTTTTAGTATTTATTTATAGTGCATTTTTTCAGTGAAAACTTTCTTAAGTCACGATATATTTAATAGCAATAATATTTCTAATATAATCACTACATACTTCAATCATTCTCTAATTCTCAAATTCTTTAATAGCACCTTTTTGTGCCTATTTGGGTACCAAACTACTTTTAATATACATATATATATTGTAATGATTTTAATTTGTAGTTCATTACATTACAATTTACCAAACTCATTTTATTAAAACTAACCTCGACTAGCCTTTAATGTCCTTCTAAAAGTCTTATGTTATTAGAGCAGGTCGTCTTTATCCCAGGGGAGGTTCAAGTTGACAATTTTAACTGCAGATATAATTATTTAATTTTATCAATTTTTAATTTAAATTTATTTTAATTAATTTTAGTTCAATTTAGTTTAATTTAGTTTAATTTAGTTTAATTTAGTTTAATTTAGTTTAATTTAGTTTAATTTAGTTTAATTTAGTTTAATTTAGTTTAATTTAGTTTAATTTAGTTTAATTTAGTTTAATTTAGTTTAATTTAGTTTAATTTAGTTTAATTTAGTTTAATTTAGTTTAATTTAGTTTAATTTAGTTTAATTTAGTTTAATTTAGTTTAATTTAGTTTAATTTAGTTTAATTTAGTTTAATTTAGTTTAATTTAGTTTAATTTAGTTTAATTTAGTTTAATTTAGTTTAATTTAGTTTAATTTAGTTTAATTTAGTTTAATTTAGTTTAATTTAGTTTAATTTAGTTTAATTTAGTTTAATTTAGTTTAATTTAGTTTAATTTAGTTTAATTTAGTTTAATTTAGTTTAATTTAGTTTAATTTAGTTTAATTTAGTTTAATTTAGTTTAATTTAGTTTAATTTAGTTTAATTTAGTTTAATTTAGTTTAATTTAGTTTAATTTAGTTTAATTTAGTTTAATTTAGTTTAATTTAGTTTAATTTAGTTTAATTTAGTTTAATTTAGTTTAATTTAGTTTAATTTAGTTTAATTTAGTTTAATTTAGTTTAATTTAGTTTAATTTAGTTTAATTTAGTTTAATTTAGTTTAATTTAGTTTAATTTAGTTTAATTTAGTTTAATTTAGTTTAATTTAGTTTAATTTAGTTTAATTTAGTTTAATTTAGTTTAATTTAGTTTAATTTAGTTTAATTTAGTTTAATTTAGTTTAATTTAGTTTAATTTAGTTTAATTTAGTTTAATTTAGTTTAATTTAGTTTAATTTAGTTTAATTTAGTTTAATTTAGTTTAATTTAGTTTAATTTAGTTTAATTTAGTTTAATTTAGTTTAATTTAGTTTAATTTAGTTTAATTTAGTTTAATTTAGTTTAATTTAGTTTAATTTAGTTTAATTTAGTTTAATTTAGTTTAATTTAGTTTAATTTAGTTTAATTTAGTTTAATTTAGTTTAATTTAGTTTAATTTAGTTTAATTTAGTTTAATTTAGTTTAATTTAGTTTAATTTAGTTTAATTTAGTTTAATTTAGTTTAATTTAGTTTAATTTAGTTTAATTTAGTTTAATTTAGTTTAATTTAGTTTAATTTAGTTTAATTTAGTTTAATTTAGTTTAATTTAGTTTAATTTAGTTTAATTTAGTTTAATTTAGTTTAATTTAGTTTAATTTAGTTTAATTTAGTTTAATTTAGTTTAATTTAGTTTAATTTAGTTTAATTTAGTTTAATTTAGTTTAATTTAGTTTAATTTAGTTTAATTTAGTTTAATTTAGTTTAATTTAGTTTAATTTAGTTTAATTTAGTTTAATTTAGTTTAATTTAGTTTAATTTAGTTTAATTTAGTTTAATTTAGTTTAATTTAGTTTAATTTAGTTTAATTTAGTTTAATTTAGTTTAATTTAGTTTAATTTAGTTTAATTTAGTTTAATTTAGTTTAATTTAGTTTAATTTAGTTTAATTTAGTTTAATTTAGTTTAATTTAGTTTAATTTAGTTTAATTTAGTATAATTTAGTTTAATTTAATTTAGTTTAATTTAGTTTAATTTAGTTTAATTTAGTTTAATTTAGTTTAATTTAGTTTAATTTAGTTTAATTTAGTTTAATTTAGTTTAATTTAGTTTAATTTAGTTTAATTTAGTTTAATTTAGTTTAATTAGTTTAATTTAGTTTAATTTAGTTTAATTTAGTTTAATTTAGTTTAATTTAGTTTAATTTAGTTTAATTTAGTTTAATTTAGTTTAATTTAGTTTAATTTAGTTTAATTTAGTTTAATTTAGTTTAATTTAGTTTAATTTAGTTTAATTTAGTTTAATTTAGTTTAATTTAGTTTAATTTAGTTTAATTTAGTTTAATTTAGTTTAATTTAGTTTAATTTAGTTTAATTTAGTTTAATTTAGTTTAATTTAGTTTAATTTAGTTTAATTTAGTTTAATTTAGTTTAATTTAGTTTAATTTAGTTTAATTTAGTTTAATTTAGTTTAATTTAGTTTAATTTAGTTTAATTTAGTTTAATTTAGTTTAATTTAGTTTAATTTAGTTTAATTTAGTTTAATTTAGTTTAATTTAGTTTAATTTAGTTTAATTTAGTTTAATTTAGTTTAATTTAGTTTAATTTAGTTTAATTTAGTTAATTTAGTTTAATTTAGTTTAATTTAGTTTAATTTAGTTTAATTTAGTTTAATTTAGTTTAATTTAGTTTAATTTAGTTTAATTTAGTTTAATTTAGTTTAATTTAGTTTAATTTAGTTTAATTTAGTTTAATTTAGTTTAATTTAGTTTAATTTAGTTTAATTTAGTTTAATTTAGTTTAATTTAGTTTAATTTAGTTTAATTTAGTTTAATTTAGTTTAATTTAGTTTAATTTAGTTTAATTTAGTTTAATTTAGTTTAATTTAGTTTAATTTAGTTTAATTTAGTTTAATTTAGTTTAATTTAGTTTAATTTAGTTTAATTTAGTTTAATTTAGTTTAATTTAGTTTAATTTAGTTTAATTTAGTTTAATTTAGTTTAATTTAGTTTAATTTAGTTTAATTTAGTTTAATTAGTTTAATTTAGTTTAATTTAGTTTAATTTAGTTTAATTTAGTTTAATTTAGTTTAATTTAGTTTAATTTAGTTTAATTTAGTTTAATTTAGTTTAATTTAGTTTAATTTAGTTTAATTTAGTTTAATTTAGTTTAATTTAGTTTAATTTAGTTTAATTTAGTTTAATTTAGTTTAATTTAGTTTAATTTAGTTTAATTTAGTTTAATTTAGTTTAATTTAGTTTAATTTAGTTTAATTTAGTTTAATTTAGTTTAATTTAGTTTAATTTAGTTTAATTTAGTTTAATTTAGTTTAATTTAGTTTAATTTAGTTTAATTTAGTTTAATTTAGTTTAATTTAGTTTAATTTAGTTTAATTTAGTTTAATTTAGTTTAATTTAGTTTAATTTAGTTTAATTTAGTTTAATTTAGTTTAATTTAGTTTAATTTAGTTTAATTTAGTTTAATTTAGTTTAATTTAGTTTAATTTAGTTTAATTTAGTTTAATTTAGTTTAATTTAGTTTAATTTAGTTTAATTTAGTTTAATTTAGTTTAATTTAGTTTAATTTAGTTTAATTTAGTTTAATTTAGTTTAATTTAGTTTAATTTAGTTTAATTTAGTTTAATTTAGTTTAATTTAGTTTAATTTAGTTTAATTTAGTTTAATTTAGTTTAATTTAGTTTAATTTAGTTTAATTTAGTTTAATTTAGTTTAATTTAGTTTAATTTAGTTTAATTTAGTTTAATTTAGTTTAATTTGGTTTAATATAGTTTAATTTAGTTTAATTTAGTTTAATTTAGTTTAATTTAGTTTAATTTAGTTTAATTTAGTTTAATTTAGTTTAATTTAGTTTAATTTAGTTTAATTTAGTTTAATTTAGTTTATTTTGATTTGTTAATTCTGCCAAAAATCCAATCTACTATTTCAAAATTTTATGATCACCCTGTATATTTAAGTAAGCAAACTAATAAAATATTTTAACAACAAACCTTACAATTTTATTTAATTCAAATTGTACAATGTTCAAAATGAAACCATAGTTCAAAACAATTTTCTAACTTCTAATATATAACTATTATATCAATAAACATTCACTCCAAACATTCACACTTTAGAAAAGAAAAATTAATTGTTATTTAAAGTAAAAAAAAAAAAAAAAAATACCGCCGTCACTTCCTTTCATGCTTGAAAAGTGTATTTAATATTGAGGTCTAGCCTTCCTAGCTTGACGACTGTCACCAATGACAAATATGTTTTTAAAATTATGATTACGGCTGGTATTTATTTTTTTAAAAATTTAAATAATAAACCTCTATGCTAATATTTACAATATCAAAGTGATTTTTTTTCTTTGTCCTGCACTTCTTTACAGTTTCTTTATTAACACAATTATTAAAATGTTGTAGTACTCACAGTTCTATCTTCAATACAGATATTCTGCAATTGATTGCAGACTGGAGACTGGGGCTCTGCGACTGTCCTTATTGGATCCTGGTCCACGTTTCAACACGATTTTGCCGCAAACTTATACAAGGGTTCAATATACAATGGTTGTTACCTTCATATAGGTACACATTCAATAAATTTGCTTACTTAACTCATCTTCTACGTCATAATACTTTAAAACTCTAACGGTATTTCTTATATTTTTTACTGAATCTATTTTTTTTTTTTTTTAATTGAAAAATACCCAGACAAATTTGGCTGTCACCTTTTCAAAAAAAACCGTCATTCCCCCTTCACGCTGTTTATATTTCTTTTTCTTAGTAACCACAACAAAAACCAATAAAAACTCCGAATAGTTTATAACATTAAAATTTTGTGTTTTAAGCTGGATATTTGGCTGAATTTAACTATTTTTACTCCTAATATAACAACATTATCAATTTTACAAATATTTTAAACCAAACCCAGTCAACATTGTAACGTAACTGATACATAAAAAGTTTCAATCGTTAGGTATCTCGTTATGTAGCTCATACCGTACAAGTAAACTACAAGTAACATGAAACGCCTAGCACAGGTACGTAACATGGTTACATATCAACACATGAAGGTTATGTAACATATACGTTACAGAAAAACTCCTCATGTTATATAACTGTTACTTATAAGTAACATATGAGTAACTTTATGAAATATTCATATTATATAAGTAAATAAATAAAATATCATATTATGTCTTTATTTGCTATATATACTAAGATGTAAGTAATTAAAAAAATTTTACCTTACTTTATCATAATATGTGGTATTATTTTATTTTAGTCTCCCTGATGATGGAAATAAACATTTCCGAAAGCTTGGAATAAACTTAAAAAAGTAATCTTTCATTTGCTGCATTACCCACAAATTACTGGTTAAATTATATATATATATATATATATATATATATATATATATATATATATATATATATATATATATATATATAATTTAACCAGTAATTTGTGGGTAATGCAGCAAATGAAAGATTACTTTTTTAAGTTTATTATATATATATATATATATATATATATATATATATATATATATATATATATATATATAAAAAAAAAGGAGATAGTTTTTTCGGCCGGAAAATATTTATAAGTGAATATAATATCAGGTTTGCGGTCCTAAGAAATAAAACTCTTTTCCTTACTTGCTCAATATTTCGCCATTGTTTAATAGCTTCATCAGGAGCGAACTACAAGATTTTTAAATGAAACAATATACTAAAAATAATTTAAAATTACTACTTACAGGATTTGAGTCAATCGAATAAAATTTTAAATAAAAACAACATTACACTTAAACAACTTTTGGACAGTGGACACTTTAAAAATTTAACAAGTTGATAAAATTAAAAATAAAAAGTGTAGACTAAATGATTTTTATATTGTACAGAGTGATACTTAAATTTTATTTAGAATATTACAATAAATGTTGCTTAGTTGGTTTGTGTCAGATTTATAATTAATAGTATTTTTAGTTTTATTAATGTAGTACATTTCCAGAAATAACCTATTCTTGTATTTGTTTTCTTTTCCTAAAACGGGACAATGGTTGAGACAAAGAGTCACTCAACACAAAAGCGATTGCCGTACCAAAAAAAATACATGTGCGGCGGTGGAACACCATATAAATACGGGACATGAGTTTGACTACTCGGAGATAAAAATTTTAGGAAAAGAAAACAAATACAAGAATAGGTTATTTCTGGAAATGTACTACATTAATACAACTAAAAATACTATTAATTATAAATCTGACACAAACCAACTAAGCAACATTTATTGTAATATTCTAAATAAAATTTAAGTATCACTCTGTACAATATAAAAATCATTTAGTTTTATCTCACCATAATTATTTCTAGTCTACACTTTTTATTTTTAATTTTATCAACTTGTTAAATTTTTAAAGTGTCCACTGTCCAAAGGTTGTTTAAGTGTAATGTTGTTTTTATTTAAAATTTTATTCGATTGACTCAAATCCTGTAAGTAGTAATTTTAAATTATTTTTAGTATATTGTTTCATTTAAAAATCTTGTAGTTCGCTCCTGATGAAGCTATTAAACAATGGCGAAATATTGAGCAAGTAAGGAAAAGAGTTTTATTTCTTAGGACCGCAAACCTGATATTATGGAGGATTTTTTGAATATATATTTTAATGTTTTGGAATGTACTAATAATGTTAAATTATAACCCCACAGGAGGGGTAATATATTTCTAAAATTTAAACATACATGTTTGCAACGTACATAAGAGTCCCTTAACAATGTTTAACTAACATGAGAGGCCCCCTGTTTATAAATTACTTTTTCATTGTACATACGAATCCCTGCGACGTTGTCAAGATGGGCCCATAAAATTTACAACAATTCTCATTTCTAAGAGTTCGCGCGTATAGTGGTATAATAGGTTTGCTCCAACACGTGCGAAAACGGTTACATTAAGGTACAAATTATGCGGTCTATACAAAAGTTGTATGTAGCGTTTGACTTGTTCCCAAATATTGTCGATTTCACTTTGTGCGTTTTTAGAATAATCTATTTTACGGAAAAAAAAATGTTATATAGAGAAGTTGTAGGTATTATAGAGATGCCTATAAAAGAAGATATATTACATCTTTATTCGTTTGTTTTATTATATTCTAAATAAAAAAAATTGGTTGGCGAGGGTATTAATTTAAACTCTGACTTTAATTATTGTTTTTAAAATAAAACAAAAACAATCGTAATACAGACAAAACAAAACTATAATTTTAATCGTGGATCTGCCTTGCTCAACGCTGAATTCCAATGATTTAATTACGCCAATTTGACATCAGCACAGATTTTGCCAAAATGAAGAATACAGATTTTTATTTTTACTGAGGGTGAAAGGAATAATTTACATTGCCAATTATCTTTGTCTAGAAGATTAAGTGAAAACATAGACATGCAAAACTTTAAAATATATTTTTTTTATTTTAAGTAAAAGCAAAAATATAAAATTATTCAAAGAAATGTTTTTAAAGTTGGCTTTAGAAAAATTTACGCATGTCGGAGCATTAAATTATTCTTCTTTTTAAGTTTCATTTTGAATTTAATTCAGAATCGTTCGTAGTTATTATTTGTTGATCATGGCCTATTTCAGAAACGTTTTTTTTTTTAGATAACTTTTTTTGTAAAGGAAGGTCTGTGTTCCGCTGGAACCACTGTTTCAAAATTTGTTTTAATTTTTATTAAAAACAAAGCAAAACTTTTAATATCACTTTTTTTTAAGCTTTTAAGAATTTGTATTCCTACTTTATTTTTATCAGTTTGAAAGAGCTCATCTGCTAAGCGATTTCGGTCGAATATCGGGACCGGTTAATATCAGTTCTAAAGGCCATTTAGGCCCGCAGCTTTTGGTATAACATTGTCTTTTCCAACTTACGTCATTTTGACGGAAAAAATATATATACAACCTATTCTTGTATCTATAACAATTTATGATATAGGGTGTTTACCAGGGGTGTTAAATATTGGAATTCATAATAATCGTTTTTATTAGTTTTGGTGAAAATTGATACACATTTTAGTAAACAGTACCTACTTGTGTTAACCAATGATACAAAAGTTGAATAAAAATATTTTAGAGTTGTAACATAATATAGCAATTTTTTATATTTTATGAACTATTCTGAATGAAAATGAGAATAAAAAATTGTCATAAAGAGATGAATATCTTGTTCCTAATTCAGAATTAATTAATTTACCAGATAATAAAGTGACTCTGTATTTGAATAGTTTAGAATCAATATCAATTTGGATATTTTTGATTTTGTAAATGAGATTGGATGCACTGAAAAAGCATATACATTATTATACCCTGTCAATTTTACGTCATAAAGTCTTCAAGACGTAAGTGACAATTTAAAGAAATCGTATTATTTGTATCGATTAATAATAATTTATAAAGAATTTTCATTAAAGATGATTTTTTTTTTATTTATTATGTTTGTCATGTTTGTTTTAGACTAATATTGATGTTGAAAACAATATTGGCAATGTTAATGTAGTTAACAATATTGGTAAAAATCTGATGTGTCCAACACATGACTTTCCTATCTAGTTATTACAGGCTTTTTCCGGTTATTTTGTACAACCTATTGCAGCACCTCTATAAATGTTAAGAGGATAAACTAAATATATACATTTTCCACATACATCTACCTCGAAACATTTTTCTATAGATACCTATTCATTGAAAATAAAAAAATACTGAAAAATTTAAATTTAGCACTTTTCCTACAATTTTTCCATTACGGTCCATTTTACAAAAATCATGAATAAACAAAAATTATAGAGATCGATATCGCAAATAACTTTTAGGTCAACAATTTTCATAAAAATCAGAATTTTGCACATTTTGTCAAATTTCTCGAATACGGACCATTTCAGGAAATTTTTACATAAAACAAAAATTATAGGTAATAATATTAGAAGTAACTTTTATTTGAACAATTTTTTTCTCCAAACATAAATAACAGATATACTCCGTAAAATATAAAAACGGCCTCCCATAAAGTACCCCCCAGGTGTTCCGACTTTGTCCAAAATCTAATCATTTTACGTCAGGCCGAAATAAAACTTAAGTTTAAAATTTAATGTTTTTTTCTGTATCCGTTTTTGAGTTTTCTTCAAATTTCGAAATTTACACATTTTCTCAAATATCTCGAATAGGGTCCATTTTAGAAAAATTATGCATGGGATAAAAATTATAGAGAATTATATTATAAACAACTTTTGTTTAAACAATTTTTATAAAAAAATATTTTTTTACATTTTGTCAAATTTCTCGAATACGGACCATTTTAGGAAAATTTTGTAAAAAACAAAAATTATAGATAATAATATAAGAAGTAACTTTTATTTAAAGAATTTTCTTCCCTAAACATAAATAACATATATTCCATAAAATATAAAAATGACCACCTATAAAGTACCCCCAGATGTTCCGACTCTGCCCAAAATCTAATCAGCTTATTGGACGCTGGAACAAAGCTAAAGTTTAAAATTTGGTGTTTTTATGTTTATCGGTTCATGAGTTATGCGACACACAGACACACACACATACACAGACACACAGACATCTTCGCGAAAATAGTCAAAACGGACCTCAAAACGTAAAAATCCGTCGAAAACTCGAGGTCGAAAAAAATCATGATTCCTATACTTTCCTTATATCTGTATACAGATAGGAAAGTAAAAATGAAAACATTTTAATTTCAAAAAATGATGTTCTTTTTTATGAAGGATGAAGATAGAAAGAATTAATCCTTGTACAAGACTGAAAAAATATTATTTAATATCTAGTAAAATTATCTATATTTAAAGGTACAAAAAGTCTTATCGTTAGACTTGTAAATCTATTAGAGATACATTTTATAGAAAACTAGATGACAACACAATCGTCAAAAAAATATTAAAATTGGCATGTCGTGTTTTGTAGTTAGGTACATGGAAGGGGGGAGGCAGTGAATAACATGTACTTTGTCCCGGTGGTGGGATCTGTCTTTTAACCTGTCAAATTCAAAATAACGTTTCACATCGATGGAGTTTTTCGTTTTAGCTGACAATGAAATAATTTAGTACAATAAAAAACCCTTCAGTGGCGGGTTAAGACATAAATTTTATGTGGCAAGATACATTTTTGCAAGGCCCTCTAGTGGTGCAAGAAGACGGATTTTATATAGAGAAATAAAATTAAAACTTGTATTCAAAAAAATGCTAATATCTCTTAGACTTTAACTAATATTTTTAAGTAATTATTACTAGCAGTAAAGAATTACAGAAACATACATTTCCTGCTTTTAACTTTACTGAACTCCTGTACCATAATCCAGATTAGATGCTATATCTGTTTCATTGTACTTCTTAATTTTTTATTAGTTTTAATTTTGAAAAGCTCTTTTCAGCAGTTGTACTAACTGGTACTGTTAACAAAATTTAAAATATAAATATTTGGATAAATTGCTTTCAACTTATTTTCTATTATGTATTGGAGCAGCTGTTTTACACCTTTAATGAAATCAGGTAAATTTGGGATCATTATTTGTAAATCTTCATAAAATTCGTAAGGTTTAAAATCACTGCTCTCACCTACTCGAGAACAGTCCACTTTAAATAATTTTAAAGGTGATGCTTTTAAAAACAAATACAAAAATACGTCAAAAATCATATAAAGGGGGACGTCTTAGGAAAGAAATAGAAAAGAAAAAAAAAGGGAAAAGGAAAGAAAAAGAAAGAGCGCAAACAAAAACGCAAAAGACGCACCTTTCAAATGATTCACTTCGTACCTCTGGAATCGAATATTAGAGGAAATTAAAAAAATGTAAACCAAATCGGAACGTTTTGTTAAATATAATAATTTGATTTTTAGTTTTTAATATAATTATATTGTTTTAAATAAAGTAGTTTATTTTTAATATTCTTGCACAGAACGATTGCCACAAAGAAGTTTTGAATTGACACACTATGGGGTCTATTCTGTAACAATTCCTTTATATTTAACGGCCTTTAAAAATATTGGCGGCCTTTGAAAGTATATTTGTATTTGTTAATTTACTTCTGTTATTATATTAAACAGATTTCTTTAAGATAGTCCTCTAATGTATTTTAAAGATCCGTTTAAATAATGACAGAAGTAAAAAAGAAAATATTTTTAAAGGCTGTTAAATATAAAGGAATTGTTAGAGAATAGACCCCTCTATGTGCGTAATAGTTTAAATATTTCACTTTAACGAGCAAAACTTTTAAAGGTTGTAACCATAAAACCATTTTTTTTTTACTTATTTTAGTTCAATGGACCAGTTTACTTTTTATTTAATATTTATCCCTTTCAATCAGTGGATTCTCACATCAAAATCTGTTTATACAAACAGAAAACAAAATAAGCGAATATATGGCCATTTACAGGATTTTACCAATGTAGCATACCTACTTAGTAAAAATTGTAGTTTGTGCAACAAGAGTAGATATGGACAATCAACTTGAGTCGTACAGTATATTTTTTCTACGACCCACTAACAAAAATCGACAAATTTAAAAAAATATTTTAGGTTGTTAAGCCAAAATAATTAATTTTAAAATAATTAATGAATTTTATTAATTTATAAATTAAAATAAACTTAAAAAAAAATGTCTCGAGCACGAATTCAAACCCGAGCTATTCGCGTGAAAAGCAAATGCTATGCTCACACCTCCACGGCCACTTTTGTGATTTTAGTTTTAATACTCTTAATTAAATTAGTTTCATAAAGATTGATAAAAATTTTCAAAATGTTAACCAAATAATACTAAAAATGATATTATTTATTGTTTCTACACAAAAATAACTTTCATTTTAATATATATTTAATCTTAATAAAAAAAAAAAAAAAATATCGATTAGTTTGACAGAGTTGTCACTTATTTAAAATAATAATGGTTGGGTGTCTAAAATATGAACTATGATTGGTGGATTTAATTTTTTTGCAGTCTTCTCACTACCTAGAATGGATATGAAATATATTCGTTTAGTTGAACGCAATAGCATACTTTTTCGTCTTGTAATCTGAGCGTAGATAAGCTAATATCCATGTGGGTGTAGAAAAACGATATTACCTATTTGTTATATCACTACGGCGCCACTTCCAGAGATATACATATATTGAAACAAAAAACAGATTTTAATAATGTTTAGAATTTGACATTCTTTCTTATTTAGAATAATTCGTTATTCGTTGTTTTTTATATTAAAGTTAAAATAGAGAGTGTTTGAAAGTTAACATTCTTTTATATAATTTTTGCTTACATATAGGTAGGTCAGATGTGAGAATAAATATTTTTCATAATTTAAAGACAGCTGCATTAAACTTTTGAGGCGCGAGAACCTTCAGGCCGCGACGCCGTAGACGGTGGCCCACGTCGCCCACGCCTTGCGCCGCTTCTGAAACCCTTTTTAAGCATTTTTATCGTCGAGTTTTGCTACTTTTGGTGTAAGTTTAGATATTTTCTTACATCGATAATAGCAAAACTAGACGGCGCAAAGGATTTATTTATTGTTATAGACGACTAGAAGCAAATTATTTCATTTCCAGAAACAAATTAAAAATTCCATCGCTGTGAAACATTATTTTAAATTTGACAAGTTAGACGAGAGCTCATACCACCGGAACAAATATTTGTGTTGTTCAACCCTCTCATGTACCAAACTACAAATAGCAAGCAAAAAACACGACATAAAACGGTCGCCTAAAAAAATATTGTATGCACCTCGGCCGTATGATCATTTTTGGTCTAACCAGCTTGGCCAGGGACGCAAATTTCCAATTCGGTTAAAAAAGATCAACTTTACGGCCTTGGTACACAATTATAACAACGGTAACAATTATAATTTTTATCTGTTTTTATTTTTCTGATAATTATTTGTAATGGGATCAACTTGGAGGTTTAGTTTGTTATTTATTGAAAACCCTATTTACAAAACAAAGAAAATTGTGTATCTATTTAAGTAGATCCATTTTTGAAACATATTTAAACGTTACTCAAGATTTGAGACATTAAAAATATTAAAATATTAGTGTTCTGTACAAAACTAGAAAATTTTAAATTATCTTAAAAGTCTTACAATAAAAAGTAATGGTTAAATTTATTTTGGGTTCCAACAGCTGATGCCTGGGATATTAAATCCTATTCATCAACATTTTATGTACCTGCTATGAGAAACTAGTAGGGCCTCAGCACACGAACAACGTTGCCATATTTAAGGGACTCGGAATTGACAATAAATAAATAAATTTAACGGATATACGAGAGCCTCGCATTGGCAATAGAAATTATATACAAAACGCTCGGAGTGCACCCTAGTAAGAAATATAATGAACTAAAAACCGTATAAGAGGAGATATACACATTACATATGAGTCCAAAAAAAAATGAGATTGTGGTTTTGGGGGGTTGGGTGATGAAAAATAGCTCTATTTACACGTGTTTGACCTGCGAGGCCCGTTTTCGGGCCTCGCATGTGAAAACCGGGCCTCTAATAGTATCTTGCACATGTATTTATGGGTCTCGTATGTGACAACTATAAATCTATATATATATAGAGTGGAAGGGTAGTCTTTGCTGAATAGTAACGTAAAATTCAAACTAATTTATTGGGGGCAGCAACAATATGTAATAAAGAAAACTCTTTAAAGATGATCCAAGCTTTCGGAAATTTAATTACTTATTTCCATCTTCAGGGAATTCCATGCAAAGATTGTGATAAAGTATACATTGGTGAAACATCTAGATCACTATGTAACAGAATAATCTCTAACAGATTTAATTTATTCTCTAAAATATTATATTAAGTAAGCAAATTTCATAGGATTTTGTATATGGTAGTACCAATCATGAGTATAGGTCTCATTTTATAAATTTGTGCGGAGCTAAACAGAAATGTGGTTCAGTACCTTGTGGCAGCAGTAGCAGAGCATCGATTTTCAGTATGCAAATATTAGCATACTCATTGGACTGAAGTTTTCCGACTGTGAATACTTTTTAATATTTGTGAAAACGGAACAACTGCTTGAACTGTTACAGAACAAAGTAGTAAAATAATTTCGAAATTTGTATAGATTAATTTAATTTAAATTTGAAAAGTATAGAACTGTAAATACTAGTACGGTATTTTTTCTGTATTTAATTTTAGATTTTTTTTTTCTCATAAGGTGTGAATGTGAGGTATGAAAGGATAGTAGTTATTATAAATTAGTAGATATAGGTAAGCAATTTTGAAACTGTTTCTAATGTTACATTGTGTTTGACAAATAAAGATATATTTGAAAGATTTGATTTAAAAAAAAAATTGTCAATTTGTTTACTTAATTATACAGGAAGGTCCTATTTTTCTTTTTAATAGTGAGTTGGCAAAATTAAATATTTCTAAATTTATTTTTAAATTATTGGTTGACTTACATGAACCACCCCTGAGAGCAAGACAATCCGCTCTAGTGACATAATATACGGGCTAGCCAAGGTAAATCATAATAACAATAAAGTAATTTTTTTTAAAGTGTAGTGTTATTAAAAACAAATTATAACATTACAATATATATATATATATATATATATATATATATATAACTATATATATATATATATATATATATATATAACTAATATATATATATATATATATATATATATATATATATGAAAATTATTTTGTTTAGTTATAAATTATGTATATAATTTTGATGAAATATAAAAAAATTTGTTATGACAAATCAATTTTGTAATGTACTAAAAAAAATTTTTTTAACTCACCCGATAACTTAACTCTTACTGCTTACTCTCAGGGTCTGTAGGTTCAACACAAATGTAATGATTTGGACTTTAGTTAGTAGGAAAATTCTTACCTCCAAGTTTAATTGATCTACTCGAAAATTCCCTCAACGTTTGGTGAATTTACATACAATAATTTTGAAACTAAAAAAAATTAAAATATTAATTCAGTAACTATACTAAAGGTTTCTTTCTTTTGCTTCTTATTCTTGTATTCGTCGACTTCCTACTATTTACGCCTCACTGTTTAATTTCCTTTTTTCTCTTGTACCCTATTTGCACTTCACTGCTTATTTCGCTTTTTCCTCTGTATCCTCTAAATCTGTTTCTGTCCTGGTGCTCTACCTGACTCTTTCTCCTTTACTGCTTTTAATAACAAAAATGTACCTTACTTTCCTTTTTAAATTGTTTTATTTATGTTTCAACTGACAATATCCTATACATATTCCATTCTTATAATATTTTTTTTATTCAATAATCCATTTTAATATACAATTCCAACTTTCCAAATTTTGATGTGACAATTTCTTAAAAATTTATCTGACAATTCCTTTCATTCTCTCTCTGACAATTCATAGTCGGCATCCTGATTTCTTTCTTAAAAATTAATTTTTCCAGGACCGACCTTACTCATCAAACGTTGATTATCAAATTATAAATTTGAAAACCACAACATGTAATACTTCTAATTTTGAATTAAAATATCATATCAAAAATCCCCCAAATTTCGTATATACTAAATTTATTTTCATAATAAATTTGCAAATACGAAATTTTAAATTTATTATAAATATTTAAATCTAAACAAATTTTCCTTCCTTACTCAATCCAAATCATCGCTATCAGTTAACATTTCAATAACTACCCAAACAAAATTAAACCATATTTAACATCAACAATCCAATTCATGGAAACAAATTAACTCAATTTTAAAACTCTAACAAATTAACTCTGTTCCAAAATTTTTAACTAGAACTATTTAATGAAATGAAATGGCTAACTTAATTCATAAGAAAACTCATTTTTCATACCAAATGTATCCCAATTTTTTATATTTGTATTCAAATTATATCATTTCTTTTAATAGTTTGTTCAAAATTTCCTCTGTTCCTGTCCTCTTTATATTCATAATGCGCTCTATTTACAATTAATTACTTTCAATCCAATTTCATACATTCTTCACACTATTTCTCTTTATAATTGTATTTAATATTTCCTAATAATATTTATTATAAATCATCAACTTATCTTTATACATAATATATTTCATAATTCACATATTTTATAATACACATATTTCATATTACACCTATTTCACAATACACATATTTCATTTATTCTCCTTTTACTTAAACCATTTTCTTTCATTACCTTTTTACTTTATACTCTATCAATTCCATTCTTTTAAATAATCTCTTCTTGAACACATTTTTTTTTTTTATATTCTATTCTTCATTAATATTTTATTTCTTCTTCATTTGAATACATTTCTCTTTTATTTATATTCTATTCTTCTTTAATCTATTTGTTCTTCATTGGAATACATTATTTCTCTTTTATTTTAAATATCTCTAATCAGTCTCCTATTTTTATTTTTAAATTTTGTTTGCTAAATATTCCTTATATTACTTCTTTAGTGAGCTGTTAAAATATCCTATATTCAATATAATATTTCCTATTTCCAATTCGTTTTCCATATTCTAACCTTATTTTGATTTTCAAATTTTTCCGTCCGTATATTTAAATTTATTTCTTTTCTTTGACTTTCGTCCTTACTCTTTCTTTCTCCAATAATCTTCTATTTTTCATTATCTTTATCAATTCCTGTCTATATTTCATTTTAATTTTCCTCTTCCATACATTTTTACTTTTTTGTTTAGCACTGAATTTATTGTTTATGCTTTTAGATTTCTTATTCCTTATTATGTTTTGTTTCTTATATTTCTTTATCTTTTTAATTATTTCTTTCTTTAATAATCCTTCTACATTTATTTTCATTTTACCTTCCTTGTGCCTTCTATTATCTTCTTTGATTATTTTTCTAATTTCCTTTTTCTTTCTCGATTTCTTCTTTAATTCTTCAATTTTTGTTTTTCCGTTATTTTGTTTATTTATACATACTTCTTCAATTTCTATTCCTATCTCTTCTATTTCTTGACTACAATCTTTTTCTTCAATTTTTTGTTCGACTATTTCTTTCTTTATTTCTGTCTCTTTTATTTTTTTAATTTTTTGTTCTTGTAAATCTTCTACTTCTATTATTCTTCCAATCATTTCTATTCTTGTTTCTTCTCTAATTTCTTCTGACGTATCATTTATAAAAATGGTCATCTCCTCCTTCTCTTTTTTTCTCTTATCTTCTATTTCTTTTATTGAGTCTTTCAATTTCATTTCCACCTTCTCTATTTCACTTTTGATATCTTGTTTTATGTTTTTCTCCATTTTCTCAATTTTCTTTATAATTTCTTCTCTTTCTTCTTTATCATTTCTTCTATTTTCTTCCATTTTTTTATTCATTTCGTCCATTTTTTTATTTATTGCTTCTCTATCTTCTGACCTTTCTTGTTTTCTTTCTTCTTTATCTTCTAACCTTTCTTGTTTTCTTTCTTCTTTATCTTCTAACCTTTCTTCTTTTCTTTCTTCTTTATCATCTCTTCTATTTTCATCCATTTTTTTATTGATTTCTTCTTTATTTTCATTCATTTGTTTTTTCATTTCTATTAACATTTGAATTACTGTCTTTTCTTCGTCCTTTTTCTCTACTGCTCTGATCCTTATTGACTCCTCTTTTTCTTCTTCCAAGCTTATGGCTTCGTCATTTCGATTTTCAATCTCAAGTCTATCGTTCCTTCTTACTACTTCTGTTTCTCCTAATAATTCTTCACCTTCTCCTATTCTTTTTCCTCCTTTCAAATCCATGGCAAAATGTATTTCCCGCTATTTAATTTATTTATGAGAAATTTAAATTTAATGTATATAAATTCAAAATAATTTAATATACTACCTTTTACTGTACGCCAATGCCTTTATTTTATAAAATTTGTTTTTTAAAATTCAAACTATCTATCCTAATAATCTTAATAACCTATCAAAAAAAAATTATTTAAATTTGACAATTGAAAAAAAAATTTTTTATGTTTGTCAATCTGACATTGACAACCTGTCAATTTGACAGCCCCACGTTGGTTAGCGACATTTGATATGAAAATTATTTTGTTTAGTTATAAATTATGTATATAATTTTGATGAAATATAAAAAAATTTGTTATGACAAATCAATTTTGTAATGTACTAAAAAAAAATTTTTTAACTCACCCGATAACTTAACTCTTACTGCTTACTCTCAGGGTCTGTAGGTTCAACACAAATGTAATGATTTGGACTTTAGTTAGTAGGAAAATTCTTACCTCCAAGTTTAATTGATCTACTCGAAAATTCCCTCAACGTTTGGTGAATTTACATACAATAATTTTGAAACTAAAAAAAATTAAAATATTAATTCAGTAACTATACTAAAGGTTTCTTTCTTTTGCTTCTTATTCTTGTATTCGTCGACTTCCTACTATTTACGCCTCACTGTTTAATTTCCTTTTTTCTCTTGTACCCTATTTGCACTTCACTGCTTATTTCGCTTTTTCCTCTGTATCCTCTAAATCTGTTTCTGTCCTGGTGCTCTACCTGACTCTTTCTCCTTTACTGCTTTTAATAACAAAAATGTACCTTACTTTCCTTTTTAAATTGTTTTATTTATGTTTCAACTGACAATATTAATTTTTCCAGGACCGACCTTACTCATCAAACGTTGATTATCAAATTATAAATTTGAAAACCACAACATGTAATACTTCTAATTTTGAAATAAAATATCATATCAAAAATCCCCCAAATTTCGTATATACTAAATTTATTTTCATAATAAATTTGCAAATACGAAATTTTAAATTTATTATAAATATTTAAATCTAAACAAATTTTCCTTCCTTACTCAATCCAAATCATCGCTATCAGTTAACATTTCAATAACTACCCAAACAAAATTAAACCATATTAACATCAACAATCCAATTCATGGAAACAAGGATAAATACAATTAACCCAATTTAAAACTATAATAAATTAACTCTGTTCCAAAAATAATTAACTGCAACTATATAATGAAATTAAATGACTAACTTAGCTCATAAGAAAATTCATTTTTCATACCAAATGTTTCCACAACATAAGTATATTTTTTTTTTATTCATAGTACTTATATAAATCATTAATATGAAAAATTCCTCTAATTTCCTCTCCATCTAGATATTTTAATTTATAACTATTTACACCATTTGAAGTAACTACCTCAAACGGTCCTTCATATGGTACTCTTAGTTTTGCACACAACTACTACTAATTCTCCTTTCTCAAATATTGTTCTGTTTTTTATTCTTTTATTCATTTTCTTTACATATTTTTCAGCCTTTCTCTCTAATCTCTTATTTACTTTTTCAATAATATATTCATAATTTCTTTTAATCAATTTTTCCCATTTTCTTTCGGGTTCTATTTTTTTTAATAAAAATATAGGACTTTCTTCTGTTACCGTATTTGGAGTATTATTTAAAATTGTCTCTATCCCTACTATATGATTCTCCCATTCAGTATGATCTTCCATAACTATTAATCTTAAAAATCTTATTACCTCTTTTATATATCTTTCACATGGATTTGCCGATGGATGTCTTATACTAATTATTCTTAAATCAATCTGTTGTTCTTTACAAAACTTTTTAAATCTTTCATTATTAAAATATGTCGCATTATCCAATATGAAATTTTCTGGTTTTATTACATCTTTACTATACTCTAATACTTTCTCCTTCACTACATTACATTTCGTTGACTTTGTAGGATATAACTTAATATATTTTGAAAACAAATCCACCATAACTAATATATGAGAATTTCCTTGCTTACTTTTTATTAAATTACTTAAAAAATCTATCGCTACTATTTCCCCACACCTTTTTGCAAGTATTGTTTTAACCTGATTAACATTTTTAAAATTTTTTTCCTTTCCTAACTGACATCTGTGACATTTTCTAGTTATTTGCTTAGCTATTCTATAATCCCCCTTTCCTATATAATTTTCCCTAAATAATAACCATACTTTTCTAGCCCCTATATGTCCATTATTTTCATGTAAACTTTTCAAAATATCTCCCAGTAATTCTTGTGTAATGATAAATAATTCCCTTTCTGCCTTCATTTTAATTATAACCTCATCTTTAATTTCTCCCCCTCTTTTTTCCTTATCTGTTAACTTCTTTTGATTTTCTATTATTTGTTCCAATGAAAATATTCCCTCTAATTCTGTATTGGAGAGGGTGGAAAGCAAGTGGACTGTATATTTAATGTTGATGGAGGTTACTTCTTCGAAAAGTTCCCGCCCTAACCAATACAAGAGAGTAAAATTGTTTGTGTAGAACTCACCACTTTCACACGAATAAAAGTCATACACAAACTAAATGGTTTATTTAAATAAACAGAGAAATCAGAAGGACTTCTCACAATATAACTATAATAAAAATATATTGTCTTGGACGTGGCAACACTGCACGTTTACTCGAATTGTCCTTAAAATTAGATAAAAGAAAAATAGTCAAAAACTTACATATTATATGTCACTTTCAGCACTGACTTTATTAGCATTAGTTAAAAAGAGAGAATCAAAATACATAGGGGTTGGTAAAATAGACATTTTAGTCGGTTTTAACGCTAGCGCACAAAACAACACCAATCATATTTGAGTAGTAGGGTACTACTGCCGCGAGTACTGGGTTCGAGCGTAACTGGTCGGGAATCGGGAACCGCTCCGTGGTGATGCAGAGAAATACGTGGTATTCTGAAACCCGATCAGAGAGATATGGAGATATTTTATAATTGTACAGGGTAGAGTTAAAATTAAGTCGCGCAGGTGGATTTTAATTTTCAAAATCCAACATTCTGCCCGCGCGAGAAGTGTAAATGTGCTAGCACAAGTTTGCTACTACATAACAAATGAATGAATGAATAAATGCTAGATACATAAGAGAAACGTTTAAAATCAGAAGATCCGCTAGAAAGTCTCAACTTCCGCAGATGGAAGTGGACATACTTTGGAAATAGGCCTAGTCACCTCACCGTTCTGAGTTCTAAGACGTGCTACACGCACCCTGCCGTCTTTACCTGGTATTATTTCTATAATTCGAGCCAAGGGCCATCGCAAAGGGGGAGTTTCTTGGTCCTTAACTAAGACCACCTGATTGAGCTTAAGGTCGGTTAAAGGTCGTAACCATTTAGGGCGTTGTTGAAGTCTATGGAGGTAATCTACTGTCCAACGTTTCCAAAAAGTTTGCTGAATTTTGGAACAAATTTTCCAAAAGGAAAGTCTGTTATCTGGTAAATGAGTTAAGTCCTTTTCAGGAAATGCCGTTAAAGAGGTTCCTATTAAAAAGTGACCAGGTGTGAGTGATTGTAAATCCGAAGGGTCGTTAGAAAGTGCGCACAATGGTCTGGAGTTTAAAATTGCCTCGATTTGCGTGAGTATAGTTGAAAATTCTTCATAGGTTACTCTTGTTTCACCTAAGATTCTTAATAAGTGGTATTTTGCACTTTTGACAGCCGCTTCCCAGATACCTCCCCAATGTGGTGAACGGGGGGGAATGAAACGCCATTCTGTTTCATTTTGTGACAAAAACTCTCGGATATGATCGTAAATAGATTGTGATTTAAAGAAGTCGTAAAGTTCTTTAAGGTCATTTTTTGCACCGAGAAAATTGGTGCCGTTATCACTAAAAATTATGGTAGGGTTACCACGTCTGGAGATAAACCTGTTGAGCGTAGCCAAAAAAGCTTCGGTAGTTAAACTAGTGACACATTCGATGTGGACGGCCTTTGTTACCATGCAAACAAAAAGAGCTATATAACCTTTAATAAGAGGAGCTTTTCTTAGCCTAGAGGATTTTAAGAGAAATGGCCCCGCAAAATATATCCCTACTTTTTGAAAAGGGCGAGCTACACAAACCCGCTCCTTCGGGAGGTCGGCCATGATTTGTTCAGCTACAGTGGCATTGAACCGGTGACAAGTGATACAAGAGTGAATGATGCGTTTAATTTCTCTAAGTCCGTTTAGAGGCCAAAAACGTAACCTAAAGTTAGAAAGAGTATTCTGTGCGCCTGCGTGGCCTAATCTGATATGCTCTTTTTTAAGCATAAGCGATACTATATGAGTGTGGGAAGGGAGTAAAATGGGGTGCTTATGAGAGTCTGGTATGGCTGCGTAGGTAAGCCTACCTCCAACCCGCAGAAACCCATATTTATCCACAAAGGGCTTAAGAGCTAAAATAGATTTATTAATTAAGGGGCGATTTGCCAAAAGGGCCTGCATTTCTTGAGCAAAATGTTCTTTCTGAATAATTTTAATAATGAAATTTAGCGCAGCTTCAAGTTCTGAAACAGAAAGAGGACCAACTTTCCTTTCAATATTTTTTAAGTTATGAGAAAAACGCAACACGTACGCCACTGTACGTTGTGTTTTTGAAAAATTTGAAAATTTAGCCAAAAACGACATCCAAAACTTTTCTTTGGTTGTATTAACTTTTAACGAAATTTTCTTTTCTTCTGGGGGGTGGTCCACGATATGGGGGGTAGTTTTAAATAAGTTTAAATCAAAGTTGGGGTCGCGGAGAAATTCAGGGCCATGAAACCAGTTGTTCCACATTTTATTAGAAAAAATTCCCCGAGAAAGCGGATCCGCGGCGTTATTACGTGACGATATGTGACGCCACTGGAATTTTTCAGTGAGTACCTGAATTTGCGAGACACGATTGGAGACAAAGGTCGTCCATCGGCTAGAGTGACTTCCGACCCAACAAAGAGCAATTGTGGAGTCTGTCCAAAGGTTCACCGAACAGAAGTCAATTTTATTTTCAAATATGTGTGAAACTTTTTTCACCAAATTAGAGAGGAGTAACATGGCACACAATTCTAACCTAGGGACCGTGATAACCTTCTTGAGAGGTGCTACACGAGACTTTGCCGTTACCAGAGTACAAGAAAAAGTGTTGTCCGAGTATTGAACCCTTAAATATACTACAGCGCCGTACGCCAATGTGCTGGCGTCAGAAAAACCATGTAAGTCTATACGCGATATTTCTTTAGAAGAGAAGAGGTACCTGGGTATCGTCAAATCTTTAAGTTGCAACAAATTTTGTACAAATTCTTGCCAAAAGTTTAAGAGGATTGGGTCCTTAATTTTCGTATCCCAATCGAGTTTGGAGATCCAGATGTTTTGCATGAGGATTTTACCTGCCACAATAATTGGGTTGACCAGCCCTAAAGGGTCAAAACAAGAACTGATCACCGACAAAATTTTCCTTTTGGTGAGGGATTGTAAGTCCAACACCGAGGGTACAGATATCCTAAATTCGTCTAGAGACGGGTTCCATTTAAGGCCTAAAATTTTACAAGAAGATTCGTCTAAATTCAAATCTTTTTCAGTTGAATTTTCGTGAGAAATTTTTTGCAAAAATTCGCTAGAGTTCGATTGCCATTTATGTAATTTGAAACCAGAGTTGTTTAGAACAGTATTGAGTTGAGAAAAAAGTGTTTCCAGGTCTGAGAGTGTTTCGGCACCCGAGAGCACATCATCAATGTAAGTTTGTGTAAGAAGGGCTATAGAAGCTAAAGAGAGGTGTGTGTTTCTCTCAGCAATATCTTTGAGGACTCTACATGCAAGAAATGGCGCAAAGGTTTGGCCAAAAGAGACTGTTTGCAATTCGAGGCATTGCAAGGGTTCTTGGGGTGAGTTCCTCCATAATATATTTTGTAAAACGTTTTGATTAGGGTTCGTTTTAATTTGTCTGAACATCTGTCTGATGTCAGCAGTCAAAACATATTTAGGTAGGCGAAATCGACACAAGATGTCGTACAAGTCAGGCTGTACCGTGTAGCCTTTGAGAGATATACAATTAAAGGAGAGTGATGAAGAGGTTTTACAAGAAAAATCAAATACAACTCTGGTTTTGGTGGAGGCGCTGTCTGGCCTAATAACGCAGAGATGAGGTACAAAATATTTATTAAAAGAGTGCGAAACCTCTGTCCCTTGGGCAGGACCTACAACAGTGTTATGTACAAGAGATAGTGGGACCACCTTTGCGTGGCCAAGAGCTAAATACTCCTCAATAAATTTTTTATAATCCTCCGCAAGTTTGGGATTATTATGGAGTCTTTTTTCGAGTGCAAAAAACCTACGTTGGGCAGTGACAAAAGAGTCACCTAATTTTAAAAATTCGAAAGGAGTACGAAATGGCATGTCAACTTGGTAAACATTATTTGCTAAATTTTTTGTAGTAGAGACAAAGAGATTTTCAACATACTCTTCGTCGGGCGATCGTAATGAGGTATTTAAATCAGAAAGTTCTTCCTGATTCCAAAATTTATTTAAAAGTTCATCTAAGGGTTCCATTTTGTTTTGTCATAAATTGTTTCCCGAGGAGTGGCAAGACGTACTTGAACAAAAACATTGTGACACAATTTGTTTGTTATCTTCCAGAGCGTAGGAGGGGATATTACCCGATATTATCCATCCCAAATGGGTATTAAAAAGCACCGGGAGTCCTTTCCCGAGCTGTAGAGAGCCGTGCGCAAGTAGAGAGTAAAACAAATCCGCTCCTACTAAGATTTCAATAGTGGAAGGCACCGAAAAAGATGGATCGGCAAGTTGATTCAAAATATAATTAGGGATTTTTAATTTACTGGGATTAATCGGAACCTGAGGTATTCTTTTAGTTATGTTCTCCAAAACGGAGCATGAAATAGGGAAACATTTAGAGGGATTTACTTTAGAGTGAATAATAATATTAGTGTATTCTTTAGACACAACAGAGTGTTGCGCAGAGATACCTGAAATATGTAAATTTTGTGTTCTAGTAGTGAGGTTCAAACGTCTTACACAGTCCTGGGAAATGAAACTATTTTGAGACCCCGAGTCAAGAATGGCCTTAACTACACAAGGGTTCCCTTCAGAGTCACAGACTACAATTTGAGCAGTGGCTAATAATGTTTGGGAAGTATTATTAGACATAACATTAAAATTATGAGAATAAGTATTTTGCGCATGCGCATTAGGGGAAACAGGCCTACCTGATTGATCTTGTTGTGAACGGTAGGTGCTAGGGTTATAAATATCCTGTCGAGAATTAGGAGTATCTTTAGGTTTCGAGAAGTTCGCTACTTTAAATTGTTGCCGAGTATCCCGGTTTTGTGGAATATGAGCACGATTTTCATAAGTATTAGGGTGCGCAAACGCCCGATTTGAATTAATACGCGCATCTAAATGTAATAACGAGTGATGCTTATTTTGGCATACGGTACATCGGTGTGCTGAAGGACAATTGTTAACCGTATGTTGATTACCCAAACAATTATAGCAAAAATTTTTACTTTTGATAAATCTATGCCTTTCTGGAGGAGAAAGGGCACCAAAAGATGGACATGTATAAATCCGATGAGAGTTCTTACAATATGCGCAACTATATCTCAGGTTAGGTGAACCTGGAGGGGAAACCCGGCGCATTGCATCATTATTTGAATTTAAGGATAATCTAGGGTGAAAAGTACTGATTTTTCGATTCTGCATAGCAGGTTTGTTGTCTTGTAGCGCTTCAAAACTTGATAGGTTGTCCAAAATGACGCTTCTCCTATCCGCGAACGCGAGAAAGTCTTTAAGGGTGGGGATATTATCATTGATTCTCTCTTCCTCAAATGCTTTTCGAGAAAGAGGGTCTAATTTGCGTTCAAACATGAAGACAATGAGTGCCTCAGTAAGCACTTTTTCGGTGAGACCTAGATTATTTAGACACTCCACCTCTTTAGTAAGAGTATTAGTTAAATCTCGTAAATTAGCTGCGGTAGCTTTGACAACATTAGGGCAACTGAAAAGATTAGCTAAATGTTCATTTACAACAATTGATTTATTTTCGAACCTTTTTTTGATGATAGTTAGAGCTATATCATAATTAGTATCAATAACCTTTAAATTTTCTACAAGTTTAAGTGCCGATCCCTTAAGCAAAGTGCGCAAATAATACAACTTTTCAGCTTTTCTAAGCTTAGTGTTAGAGCCTATTAAAGCTTCGAAAATATCTAAGAATGAGGCGAAATCTGACGGTCTTGAACCGTCAAATGCAACAATTTTTATTTCAGGAAGGCGTATATTCGTCCTATCAACAGAAAAAGGCCCGGTACCAGCGGTGGAGGGAGTGGTTGTTTCTGTAAGATTTTTTATGCAATCTTTGAAATCAGCTAAAGTGTCAAAATACCTTCCCTCAAACGCTGCTCTATCCTCGTCATCTACGAGGTCAGGGTTATTGATAAGTAGGCATTCCACTTGGTCTTGATAACTATTGTACGATTCAAAAACTTCTAGTAAAGTGACAACTCTCGTTTCTAACTCTGTTACTCGTTTAACCGTCGCGCAATGCCCAGTTATCCAATCAGAAAGACGATTCAGCTGCCCTATTTTAGAGTGACGTTTTTTGACTATATCTGCAAGCTGTTTAGCCGCCATGGTAATAAATAAAAAAAACAAAAATATAAACAGTATCAAAAAACCATATATAAGGAGTATATGAGCCAATAGTTTAAATTTTTCAAATATATAAAAAAATATAATATATTGAGTACGCCAATGTAGTATACATTTAATTAATTGACAAAATCAATTTTCTAAATTTAACCATTAACCATTTTTAAACAGTTTTAAATCCTAAAACAGAGAACAAAAATTCTTATCTGAATAGTCCAACTAAAACCGATAAAAAATAAACAGATCAATGACATACGACAAAATTTGTTTGCTTTAAATTGTGAGAATATAGGTATAAAGCAAAAAGCGAACTAAAAATAAAGTTTGTTTTCAAACATAAGCGTAATCATAAAAAAAAAGGTTTCATAGATATGTAAACAAACTCATCTAATAAAGCCCAAAGAGTCTTTATTTTTTAAGTGAAATTGATACCTGTTTGTGTTTATAGATATCGACCTTCACATTTCTTGAAGTTTAAAGTTACGACTTCCGATACCAGACCAAAACGAAATTACTTTTTCAGTGATGATAAGTTGAGTTCTTCAAGCGACCTGACAGGGTTGCCAGGCCTCGCCCACGATGTCTGGAGATCTGACGACTAAAAAGTCGGCAGAAATTTCTGAAGTGATGGAGTTGTAGAAAACCACGTTTTCTTGCTGCGGGTTGAAGAAGGGCTCGGGCTGCTCGCACAACGATATAGGGTTTACAGGCACGACGCACCCTTAACCGATAATTAAAATTGGAAAGACGATCACGTGATTACCGAGAATGTTTAAATGTTTATAGATGCACACAATAAAAACTAAAAGAGGGTAGAATCCGGCTCGAAGGACCAAATTGTATTGGAGAGGGTGGAAAGCAAGTGGACTGTATATTTAATGTTGATGGAGGTTACTTCTTCGAAAAGTTCCCGCCCTAACCAATACAAGAGAGTAAAATTGTTTGTGTAGAACTCACCACTTTCACACGAATAAAAGTCATACACAAACTAAATGGTTTATTTAAATAAACAGAGAAATCAGAAGGACTTCTCACAATATAACTATAATAAAAATATATTGTCTTGGACGTGGCAACACTGCACGTTTACTCGAATTGTCCTTAAAATTAGATAAAAGAAAAATAGTCAAAAACTTACATATTATATGTCACTTTCAGCACTGACTTTATTAGCATTAGTTAAAAAGAGAGAATCAAAATACATAGGGGTTGGTAAAATAGACATTTTAGTCGGTTTTAACGCTAGCGCACAAAACAACACCAATCATATTTGAGTAGTAGGGTACTACTGCCGCGAGTACTGGGTTCGAGCGTAACTGGTCGGGAATCGGGAACCGCTCCGTGGTGATGCAGAGAAATACGTGGTATTCTGAAACCCGATCAGAGAGATATGGAGATATTTTATAATTGTACAGGGTAGAGTTAAAATTAAGTCGCGCAGGTGGATTTTAATTTTCAAAATCCAACAAATTCTTTCATGACATTTACCCCAATTTTAACAATTTTTTTATTTAAGGTATTTTTCCCTTGATCTTCTCTTGTCAACGCATCTGCCACTACATTTGTTCTCCCCTGTATATACTTAATTTCAAAATCATATTCCTGCAAAATTAATCCCCATCTATGTATCCTACTATTTCCAAATCTGTTTTTCAAAATTGTTGTTAAAGATGCATGATCTGTCTCAACTATAAATCTTGCCCCTAATAAATAAAATCTTAATTTTGTAATACAAAAAATAATACTAGCTAATTCTAATTCCGATACCCCATAATTTTTTTCATAATTTTTAGTTACCCTTGAAACGAAACATATTGGTACTTCTATTTCATTCTGTATTTGTAATAAAACACCTGCAAATCTCTCTTTAGATGCATCAGTACGTAAAATAAAAGGTATTTTATAATTAGGAAAATATACTTTTAAATTTTTCATAAATTCTTCTTTCAAATCAATAAAGGCTTTTTCTCTTTCCTCTGTCCACTTCCATTTAGTTCCTTTCTTTAGTAATTCAATTAAAGGTAATTCTTTCCTACTTAAATCAGGTATAAGTCTTTTAAAATAATTCATGACTCCTAAAAATCCCCGTAAAGTTTTTAAGTTTGTCGGTCTTTTATAATTTGTTATTGTTTGTACCCTTTCTTCATCCATTGTCATTCCTGTATTATTTATTTTATATCCAAGGAAACTTATTTCCTTTTTAAAAAATTGACATTTCTTTTGATTTATTTTAAGTCCTGCTATATCTAATTCTTTTAAAACAGTTTCTATATTACGAATATGTTCCTTTTCATCATTCGAATATATCAAAATATCATCCACATAATGTAATGTGAAATCCTCATATTTATCCAATATGTGATGTAGTGCTCTTACCAAAGCTGAACAAGCACTTTGAAGGCCAAATGGCACTACACAAAATCTGTATAATACACCGTCTATTAAGAAACCAGTATAGTCTCTACTATTTACATCCAAAGGAATTAACCAAAAACTATGTTTTAAGTCAATTTTAGAAAAAATATTTGTATTTGTTATTCTACCAAAGATTGCATCTACATTCATAGGAGCTTCGTATTGTGGTACCGAATGTTGATTTAGATTACGTGCATCTAAACATAACCTAAGTTCTCCATTAGATTTCTTTACCACAACAATGGGACTAACAAAACTAGTATTACATTTTTCAATAATACCATCCTTAAGCATTTTTTGAATTTCTCCTTCTACTTGTTTCCTGTATCTATATGGTATGGGATATGTTTTTGCTTTGAAATTTTCTATTCCTCTTACTTCTATTTTATGTACATAGTTACTTGCCACTCTCATTTCGTCCTGTACCAATCCTTTATATTTCATAATTAAACTCTTCACCTCTTTTTCATATTTATTATTCTCACACACAATTTCCAATTCTTCTTGAATTTCACCATTCCTAATACATCAAACCTCCTTAACATCCTCTTCTAATCCATTTTCCTCTTCACTCTTCTCAAATCCTATTCTTTCTCCATCCATTTCTATAATCATCTTTTCAAAATCCATCTTGGCCATATATCTTATCAGCTCATTCATCCCTATAACTATGTCTGTTTCTAAATTATTTACTAATAATAACTGCATTTCAATTTCTTTCCATTATTAAATTCAATTTTTTTTATAATCGACTTATTTACTTCACACAATCTTTTTCCATTAGCTCCTATTAATGTTGTCTTTGGTATTCTTATTAAATTATCTTCAAATTTTTCCAAATTTTGTTTTATTATATTTTCATTTATTATTGATATTTCTGACCCTGTATCAATTAAAATTTTGACTGCCTTTCCATTTATCTTGCCTTTTAAAAATATTAAACCCATAATCTTTTCCAAATCCAATTCTTCCCCAAATTTAATATATTCCCTTGGATGTTCATATGTACAAATATTGCTTCTTACATTTGGCCAGTGCTCGATACAAAATTTTGATCAGGCACTTCTTCTGTTACAATTTCAGGTTCCATCGTTATCACCCTATTTTCCTGTTGCATCCTTCTTGTATTATTTACTGCTCTAGTTCTTTCTTCTTTACTTTGGTTCTGTTCTCTTCTCTCTTCTCTATAGTTATTTTGTTGGTAATTTGTATTGTTACCATTCCTATAGTTAGTATATCCATTTCTATTATTATACTGATATCTGTTATTATTATTATTAATATTATTGTTATTGTTATTGTTAAATTGATTATTATATCTACTATAATTGTTAGAATTGTTATTTCCATGATTCCTGAAATTGTAATTATTATTATTTCTACTATAATTATTATTCCAATTAATATCATTTTGATTGTAACTATTATGAAAATTATTATTTCTTCGATTGTTCAGATTGTTTATTATCTCATTGTAACTATTATTATTTATATTGCCCCGATTATTCAATTGATGTCCACTATTATCACTTCTTATATTAGTATTGTTGCAATTCCTATTCCGTTCTATTCTTTGTAAATAATTACTTAATTGTTCAATACTTTTTATGTTTTGTATTGCAATTGTTTCAGTTATTTCTGGTTTATAATGTCGCGATAAAAACATTATAATCTCCTCCTCTTGTATTGGTGGATCTAGAAATTTAGCATTACTATATATTTTCATTGCATATTCATTCATATTGTATCCTTTTTTTGTATCATACTTTCCAAAATATAAGTTTTCTCTACTTTTTGTTTGTGCATTATTTCCCCAAAAATATTTAATAAAATGTGCCTCAAATGATTCAAAATCTTCAATTTCATCTTCTTTGCCTGTAAACCATATAAGAGCATGGCTATCCAAGCTATCTCTTATCATTTCTTTTATATCATCTTTGTTTGTTACATTTCTTATTTTGTTTTTCAAAATCTTTATAAAAACTTTTGGATTAATTTTACTATTGTCCCCCTCAAATTTATGATCTCCTTTATTTTCATTCATTTGTTTTTTCATTTCTATTAACATTTGAATTACTGTCTTTTCTTCGTCCTTTTTCTCTACTGCTCTGATCCCTATTGACTCCTCTTTTTCTTCTTCCAAGCTTATGGCTTCGTCATTTCGATTTTCAATCTCAAGTCTATCGTTCCTTCTTACTACTTCTGTTTCTCCTAATAATTCTTCACCTTCTCCTATTCTTTTTCCCCCTCTCAAATCCATGGCAAATTGTATTTCCCGCTATTTAATTTATTTATGAGAAATTTAAATTTAATGTATATAAATTCAAAACAATTTAATATACTACCTTTTATTGTACGCCAATGCCTTTATTTTATAAAATTTGTTTTTCAAAATTCAAACTATCTATCCTAATAATCTTAATAACCTATCGAAAAAAATTATTTAAATTTGACAATTGAAATTTTTTTTATGTCTGTCAATCTGACATTGACAACCTGTCAATTTGACAGCCCCACGTTGGGCGCCATTTGATATGAAAATTATTTTGTTTATTTATAAATTATGTATATAATTTTGATGAAATATAAAAAATTTTGTTATGACAAATCAATTTTGTAATGTACTAAAAAAATGTTTAACTCACCCGATAACTTAACTCTTACTGCTTACTCTCAGGGTCTGTAGGTTCAACACAAATGTAATGATTTGGACTTTAGTTAGTAGGAAAATTCTTACCTCCAAGTTTAATTGATCTACTCGAAAATTCCCTCAACGTTTGGTGAATTTACATACAATAATTTTGAAACTAAAAAAAATTAAAATATTAATTCAGTAACTATACTAAAGGTTTCTTTCTTCTGCTTCTTATTCTTGTATTCGTCGACTTCCTACTATTTACGCCTCACTGTTTAATTTCCTTTTTCCCCTTATACCCTATTTGTACCTCACTGCTTATTTTGCTTTTTCCTCTGTACCCTCTAAATCTGTTTCTGTCCTGGTTCTCTACCTGACTCTTTCTCCTTTACTGCTTTTAATAACAAAAATGTACCTTACTTTCCTTTTTAAATTGTTTTATTTATGTTTCAACTGACAACATCCTATACATATTCCATTCTTATAATATTTTTTCCATTCAATAATCCATTTTAATATACAATCCCAACTTTCTAAATTTTGATGTGACAATTTCTTAAAAATTTCTGACAATTCCCTTCATTCTCTCTCTGACAATTCATAGTCGGCATCCTGATTTCTTTCTTAAAAATTAATTTTTCCAGGACCGACCTTACTCATCAAACGTTGATTATCAAATTATAAATTTGAAAACCACAACATGTAATACTTCTAATTTTGAAATAAAATATCATATCAATATATATATATATATATATATATATATATATATATATATATATATATATATATATATATATATATATATATATATATATATATATATATATATATATATATATATTGTAATGATATCTCACAATACCTTTTTTTATTTTTATTTTAATTTAAATTATAATATTAATTTACCTCGGCTTTCCACTTTATCTTTTAATTTGACTCAAAAATGCTCTTATCTCAGGGGTGTTTCAAGTTACGATATTAATATTTTTTTAATTTTAATTTATTTAAGTTAATTTAATTTAATTTAATTTATTTCAATTTTAGTTTTGATTTTAATTTAATTTTATTTTAATTTTATTTTAATTTTATTTTAATTTTATTTTAATTTTATTTTAATTTTATTTTAATTTTATTTTAATTTTATTTTAATTTTATTTTAATTTTATTTTAATTTTATTTTAATTTTATTTTAATTTTATTTTAATTTTATTTTAATTTTATTTTAATTTTATTTTAATTTTATTTTAATTTTATTTTAATTTTATTTTAATTTTATTTTAATTTTATTTTAATTTTATTTTAATTTTATTTTAATTTTATTTTAATTTTATTTTAATTTTATTTTAATTTTATTTTAATTTTATTTTAATTTTATTTTAATTTTATTTTAATTTTATTTTAATTTTATTTTAATTTTATTTTAATTTTATTTTAATTTTATTTTAATTTTATTTTAATTTTATTTTAATTTTATTTTAATTTTATTTTAATTTTATTTTAATTTTATTTTAATTTTATTTTAATTTTATTTTAATTTTATTTTAATTTTATTTTAATTTTATTTTAATTTTATTTTAATTTTATTTTAATTTTATTTTAATTTTATTTTAATTTTATTTTAATTTTATTTTAATTTTATTTTAATTTTATTTTAATTTTATTTTAATTTTATTTTAATTTTATTTTAATTTTATTTTAATTTTATTTTAATTTTATTTTAATTTTATTTTAATTTTATTTTAATTTTATTTTAATTTTATTTTAATTTTATTTTAATTTTATTTTAATTTTATTTTAATTTTATTTTAATTTTATTTTTATTTTAATTTTATTTTAATTTTATTTTAATTTTATTTTAATTTTATTTTAATATTATTTTAATTTTATTTTAATTTTATTTTAATTTTATTTTAATTTTATTTTAATTTTATTTTAATTTTATTTTAATTTTATTTTAATTTTATTTTAATTTTATTTTATTTTATTTTAATTTTATTTTAATTTTATTTTAATTTTATTTTAATTTTATTTTAATTTTATTTTAATTTTATTTTAATTTTATTTTAATTTTATTTTAATTTTATTTTAATTTTATTTTAATTTTATTTTAATTTTATTTTAATTTTATTTTAATTTTATTTTAATTTTATTTTAATTTTAATTTTATTTTAATTTTATTTTAATTTTATTTTAATTTTATTTTAATTTTATTTTAATTTTATTTTAATTTTATTTTAATTTTATTTTAATTTTATTTTAATTTTATTTTAATTTTATTTTATTTTAATTTTATTTTAATTTTATTTTAATTTTATTTTAATTTTATTTTAATTTTATTTTAATTTTATTTTAATTTTATTTTAATTTTATTTTAATTTTATTTTAATTTTATTTTAATTTTATTTTAATTTTATTTTAATTTTATTTTATTTTATTTTATTTTAATTTTATTTTAATTTTATTTTAATTTTATTTTAATTTTATTTTAATTTTATTTTAATTTTATTTTAATTTTATTTTAATTTTATTTTAATTTTATTTTAATTTTATTTTAATTTTATTTTATTTTAATTTTATTTTAATTTTATTTTAATTTTATTTTAATTTTATTTTAATTTTATTTTAATTTTATTTTAATTTTATTTTAATTTTATTTTAATTTTATTTTAATTTTATTTTAATTTTATTTTAATTTTATTTTAATTTTATTTTAATTTTATTTTAATTTTATTTTAATTTTATTTTAATTTTATTTTAATTTTATTTTAATTTTATTTTAATTTTATTTTAATTTTATTTTAATTTTATTTTAATTTTATTTTAATTTTATTTTAATTTTATTTTAATTTTATTTTAATTTTATTTTAATTTTATTTTAATTTTATTTTAATTTTATTTTAATTTTATTTTAATTTTATTTTAATTTTATTTTAATTTTATTTTAATTTTATTTTAATTT
>OV651826.1:359729-417229 GCA_927349885.1 Psylliodes chrysocephalus
AACTGTATTTTGAGAAAAAGAAATTAATTAAAAAGTCTTCACGCTTCCCGGACACATAATTTTTGCAGCTTTAATAAAGACATTCCTTGATGAAATCACCTTCTGTGAAAGGTTTTGAATGTTTAGCTATTAACTCCTGTAATACTTGCTTGAACCACCGATTCACGTTCTTGTGGTATTTTACTAAACATGAACTGTTGTTTTTCAGTCCCAACTTAAGCTCTTTCAACTTTGTCTCCTTTATCATTCCTTCGTAATAATTATCAACTTTTAATTTATGTTGATCATAGTGGCGTTTAATGTTATACAGGGTGTTTCCGAACTTGGCGTCCAAATTTGTAGGGGTGGTAGTTCGCATAATTTGAGACCGATTCGCAGATTTCATTTTCCAAAATATTTAAAATAAAAATAATTAAAAATTAATTAAAAATTATGAACAGGTACGGTCCTGCACGAAGGAGGGACGCCTCGACTCGCGCGCGCTACGCTTAGAATCGACAAAATTGCAAATCGCATCTGTTTTTGAGGACTATTGCGCTACGCGCTCAGGGTAGGACCTGCTCTTTGATTTTTTTTATAATGGCTCTAATTTGTTTATTATATATTTTTTAGAAAAATGAAATCTGCCAATCGCTCTCAAATTATGCGAACTACCACCCCTACAAATTTGGACGCCAAGTTCGGAAACGCCCTGTATAATTTTAATACGTTAATAGTATTATTGCATATCAAACAAATTATTTTATCTTTACTTCACAGCAAAAATACTCTAGTTCCCACTTTTCTTGAACATTTCGAAGTTCCTTGGTAATTTTTCGTTTCATTTTACTCCCACTCGGTTTTGATTAAGACATACTAAATATAAAAGTCTGAAATAAACTAGTAATAGTAAATTCACAATTATGTATCGTTTTAATTAACATTAACTTACCAAAATAACGAAAATAACTACACACTAAACAACTAATTCGTCAAAAGAATTAATCGTATCGTATTTCTCAAAGCAAATAATATTGTCACTTAAGAAGTTCTTACACGAGTCTAATAGAAGTCATTCTAACAACATCGAAAAAAAAATCAAACAACGACTTACGACGTTGCCAACGGCAATAGCGTATAATAATTAATTACCTACATCATGCAACTAGTCTTTCTTGTCAGGCACTCATGCGCCGGGCCGCAAACATTTTTGTACCGGGCCGCGAGTTTGACATGCTTGACTTAAGTGTTTTATTTTTAAAAGATTTTGTGATGATATTTAGCAAGAAAATGAGAAAAAACGATATAGTGTGTCAACAATTAAAATTGCAAAAGCTGGACTTAAACAGGAGATAGAAATCAAAACTAAGAATGGTAAATTTAAATTTTATAGGAAAACTTAAAAATAAATCAAGAAATACTAAATGATGGAACAACTGTAAAAGGCTGAAGAATTTAATTTCTGGTTAAGTCAGATGTGAGGAAAAACCGATTGATGTTTGTTGTTGTTCCCAATTCACTGAAGTGTAACTCTGGCACAGGCGCGGATCTGGGAAGATTTTTCGGGGGGGGGGGGTAGATAATTTTATCAAAAGATCATTCGTTTATTTAAAAAATAACAAAAAAATACTGTACGCCAGCCTGTGCATCTCTATTCTTCATTTGTCACAGTCATCTTGTCTTTTTTTGCTTTCTCGTAAAATTTCGTTTTTAGATTACAATTTAGTAAATTCCTGGATTTGTTCGAGCAGCTCGGGGGGGGGGGGTAATTACCCTATTACCCCCCTTGTATCCGCGCCTGCTCTAGCAAAATTACATTGAAAAGATGTGGAAAATTTCCGTGATCTTTGGCCATTGTATTGGGTTCTTTTGAGACCAGCTATGCACAAATGGAAAGACCACAGTCTGTTTGTTTTTATTTAAAATCTATTTACAGAATTAAATACAGAAATAAATAAAGGGATTAGAGACTGATTACTACTGATTTTATTCAAATTTTCACAAAAAAATAAACTTCATGGCAATTTCTATTGAATTTTTACCATATAGAAATAATTAATTTTTAAAGAAACTTCACGTTTTTATGCTCGCCAAATTCGTTTTAATATTTGCTCGATGATGCCATACCCATCAAAGAAGATTGTAGTCAATTTGGGATGCAGTCACAGGCGTATTCAGCAAAATAAGACGACTAAAAAAACGGATTTAAATTTGCAATAGTTTGGCTGATACTCGATTGAAAAGAGTTGTATTTTAAGTTACGTGCACAATTTTAGCTTTAAAAATGGAGTAATACACCATGTTTACATCCGTCAAATGTTGTAGTTTCGAATAATCTAGAGATTGTAAAATGAGTTACAGTTGTTTGTATGTTATTTGATGTGTTAATAAAAAATATGCCTCTTTATAACTGTGTTACTGTCAAGGTTGTATCTCAATTAAGCTAAACTCATAAAATTTAAATATTCATTATCTCATTAGTAAACTCTACTGTGATCCGATTATCCTATTTTTTAAATGTTAAGAGTATTATACAATTTTTCCACAAATATTTAAAAAAACTATTTTTAATTTTCTGATGCTCCTGTAAAATCACTAAAATTGAATTACATTCTCCTTTGATAAGATTATTGATATATCTGTGTATTTATACCTATTAAAGAATAAAAAAACCACATTTTAAACTTAAGCTTTAGTCTATCCTACGATGAGCTGATTAGATTTTGGGCATAGTCAAAGTATCTGAGGGGTACTTTATAGACGGTTCTTTTTCTATTTTGAGGTATATTTCTGTTCTTTACGACTAAAGTAGAAAATTCTTTGAATACAAGTTGTTTGCGTTGTCATTCTCAATATTTTTTGTCATACTATACATGATTCTCTAAAATCTACTGTATTTGAGAAATTAGAAAAAAATACAACACAAAACAATGCCTCGTAAATGTATCATATATATTAGAACATCTTAGTAAGAAAGTCTGACTAATTGGTTCCTACCACAGCCATTCAACTAATTAAAAAAAAAAAACAAGTGAATATGATCCGTTCTACAAAAAAATGTAAAATAACTTGTCAAACAATTTTTTTCACATATTTGATATTAAAATCATTCAATAGAGCGTCCACAATAGGTTCAGAACCAGTCTTAACTCATTTCGATGAAAAACTCGAATACGTGGTATTGAAATGTCGGTAGCGATTACTGAAACGAGGATAAAAAACTTGTAGCATAATAAGAAAAGAAAACATGATGCAATTTAAAAAATAAATGTAAGGACTAATTTCTAGAAGATTATTTAACAGTCGGTTATTTTAAATTCCTCCTGTAAAAAACTTTCTCATCCCATATACATAATTTTTTTATTTTATCTTGTCAAATAACTCTGATACTAGCTCGTCAGAAACATATGGGACACTCAGTATAGTGATACTGGAATAAAAACATGCGCCGACTATGAGTAACTATAATTAATGTACAGTAGCAAATATTTACAAAGTTTCTTGCTGAGATGAGTATCTTAGAACAATATTTGGTAGTAAAAAATGTGTGTCACACATATTTGTATTAACCAAAATTGGATCAGTTATAATATGTATATGTATATATTTACCAAACATATTCATTTTTAACATTAAGCTAAGAGGAATGTGTTTCATGTAGGTTAAAATTGTTTTTTATTAGCAATTTTACCCGTAAAAACAAGAAAATAAACACAAGAGTTATACACAAAAAGAAAATAACGTATATATTTTAAAAGACATCATCCATAAAATAGCAGGCATTATTTTATCATCTATGGGATTTTGTGGGAGATTTTTATACTGTACCTTTAATGCAATACAATATAAGACAAATAGCTAAAGGGTCGCATTTAATAATTTCTGTACTTTTTTTATTTAATGAAATACTAATACACCTTGACACCTGTGACATATAGATCCGCAATATATTCCTGACTGGTTATTTACCATTTAAGTTTTACGTTTTACGTTTTACGTTTTACGTTTTACGTTTTACGTTTTACGTTTTACGTTTTACGTTTTACGTTTTACGTTTTACGTTTTACGTTTTACGTTTTACGTTTTACGTTTTACGTTTTACGTTTTACGTTTTACGTTTTACGTTTTACGTTTTACGTTTTACGTTTTACGTTTTACGTTTTACGTTTTACGTTTTACGTTTTACGTTTTACGTTTTACGTTTTACGTTTTACGTTTTACGTTTTACGTTTTACGTTTTACGTTTTACGTTTTACGTTTTACGTTTTACGTTTTACGTTTTACGTTTTACGTTTTACGTTTTACGTTTTACGTTTTACGTTTTACGTTTTACGTTTTACGTTTTACGTTTTACGTTTTACGTTTTACGTTTTACGTTTTACGTTTTACGTTTTACGTTTTACGTTTTACGTTTTACGTTTTACGTTTTACGTTTTACGTTTTACGTTTTACGTTTTACGTTTTACGTTTTACGTTTTACGTTTTACGTTTTACGTTTTACGTTTTACGTTTTACGTTTTACGTTTTACGTTTTACGTTTTACGTTTTACGTTTTACGTTTTACGTTTTACGTTTTACGTTTTACGTTTTACGTTTTACGTTTTACGTTTTACGTTTTACGTTTTACGTTTTACGTTTTACGTTTTACGTTTTACGTTTTACGTTTTACGTTTTACGTTTTACGTTTTACGTTTTACGTTTTACGTTTTACGTTTTACGTTTTACGTTTTACGTTTTACGTTTTACGTTTTACGTTTTACGTTTTACGTTTTACGTTTTACGTTTTACGTTTTACGTTTTACGTTTTACGTTTTACGTTTTACGTTTTACGTTTTACGTTTTACGTTTTACGTTTTACGTTTTACGTTTTACGTTTTACGTTTTACGTTTTACGTTTTACGTTTTACGTTTTACGTTTTACGTTTTACGTTTTACGTTTTACGTTTTACGTTTTACGTTTTACGTTTTACGTTTTACGTTTTACGTTTTACGTTTTACGTTTTACGTTTTACGTTTTACGTTTTACGTTTTACGTTTTACGTTTTACGTTTTACGTTTTACGTTTTACGTTTTACGTTTTACGTTTTACGTTTTACGTTTTACGTTTTACGTTTTACGTTTTACGTTTTACGTTTTACGTTTTACGTTTTACGTTTTACGTTTTACGTTTTACGTTTTACGTTTTACGTTTTACGTTTTACGTTTTACGTTTTACGTTTTACGTTTTACGTTTTACGTTTTACGTTTTACGTTTTACGTTTTACGTTTTACGTTTTACGTTTTACGTTTTACGTTTTACGTTTTACGTTTTACGTTTTACGTTTTACGTTTTACGTTTTACGTTTTACGTTTTACGTTTTACGTTTTACGTTTTACGTTTTACGTTTTACGTTTTACGTTTTACGTTTTACGTTTTACGTTTTACGTTTTACGTTTTACGTTTTACGTTTTACGTTTTACGTTTTACGTTTTACGTTTTACGTTTTACGTTTTACGTTTTACGTTTTACGTTTTACGTTTTACGTTTTACGTTTTACGTTTTACGTTTTACGTTTTACGTTTTACGTTTTACGTTTTACGTTTTACGTTTTACGTTTTACGTTTTACGTTTTACGTTTTACGTTTTACGTTTTACGTTTTACGTTTTACGTTTTACGTTTTACGTTTTACGTTTTACGTTTTACGTTTTACGTTTTACGTTTTACGTTTTACGTTTTACGTTTTACGTTTTACGTTTTACGTTTTACGTTTTACGTTTTACGTTTTACGTTTTACGTTTTACGTTTTACGTTTTACGTTTTACGTTTTACGTTTTACGTTTTACGTTTTACGTTTTACGTTTTACGTTTTACGTTTTACGTTTTACGTTTTACGTTTTACGTTTTACGTTTTACGTTTTACGTTTTACGTTTTACGTTTTACGTTTTACGTTTTACGTTTTACGTTTTACGTTTTACGTTTTACGTTTTACGTTTTACGTTTTACGTTTTACGTTTTACGTTTTACGTTTTACGTTTTACGTTTTACGTTTTACGTTTTACGTTTTACGTTTTACGTTTTACGTTTTACGTTTTACGTTTTACGTTTTACGTTTTACGTTTTACGTTTTACGTTTTACGTTTTACGTTTTACGTTTTACGTTTTACGTTTTACGTTTTACGTTTTACGTTTTACGTTTTACGTTTTACGTTTTACGTTTTACGTTTTACGTTTTACGTTTTACGTTTTACGTTTTACGTTTTACGTTTTACGTTTTACGTTTTACGTTTTACGTTTTACGTTTTACGTTTTACGTTTTACGTTTTACGTTTTACGTTTTACGTTTTACGTTTTACGTTTTACGTTTTACGTTTTACGAACGAACGAACGAACGAACGAACGAACGAACGAACGAACGAACGAACGAACGAACGAACGAACGAACGAACGAACGAACGAACGAACGAACGAACGAACGAACGAACGAGCGAGCGAGCGAGCGAGCGAGCGAGCGAACGAACGAACGAACGAACGAACGAACGAGCGAGCGAGCGAGCGAGCGAACGAACGAACGAACGAACGAACGAACGAACGAACGAACGAACGAACGAACGAACGAACGAACGAACGAACGAACGAACGAACGAACGAACGAACGAACGAACGAACGAACGAACGAACGAACGAACGAACGAACGAACGAACGAACGAACGAACGAACGAACGAACGAACGAACGAACGAACGAACGAACGAACGAACGAACGAACGAACGAACGAACGAACGAACGAACGAACGAACGAACGAACGAACGAACGAACGAACGAACGAACGAACGAACGAACGAACGAACGAACGAACGAACGAACGAACGAACGAACGAACGAACGAACGAACGAACGAACGAACGAACGAACGAACGAACGAACGAACGAACGAACGAACGAACGAACGAACGAACGAACGAACGAACGAACGAACGAACGAACGAACGAACGAACGAACGAACGAACGAACGAACGAACGAACGAACGAACGAACGAACGAACGAACGAACGAACGAACGAACGAACGAACGAACGAACGAACGAACGAACGAACGAACGAACGAACGAACGAACGAACGAACGAACGAACGAACGAACGAACGAACGAACGAACGAACGAACGAACGAACGAACGAACGAACGAACGAACGAACGAACGAACGAACGAACGAACGAACGAACGAACGAACGAACGAACGAACGAACGAACGAACGAACGAACGAACGAACGAACGAACGAACGAACGAACGAACGAACGAACGAACGAACGAACGAACGAACGAACGAACGAACGAACGAACGAACGAACGAACGAACGAACGAACGAACGAACGAACGAACGAACGAACGAACGAACGAACGAACGAACGAACGAACGAACGAACGAACGAACGAACGAACGAACGAACGAACGAACGAACGAACGAACGAACGAACGAACGAACGAACGAACGAACGAACGAACGAACGAACGAACGAACGAACGAACGAACGAACGAACGAACGAACGAACGAACGAACGAACGAACGAACGAACGAACGAACGAACGAACGAACGAACGAACGAACGAACGAACGAACGAACGAACGAACGAACGAACGAACGAACGAACGAACGAACGAACGAACGAACGAACGAACGAACGAACGAACGAACGAACGAACGAACGAACGAACGAACGAACGAACGAACGAACGAACGAACGAACGAACGAACGAACGAACGAACGAACGAACGAACGAACGAACGAACGAACGAACGAACGAACGAACGAACGAACGAACGAACGAACGAACGAACGAACGAACGAACGAACGAACGAACGAACGAACGAACGAACGAACGAACGAACGAACGAACGAACGAACGAACGAACGAACGAACGAACGAACGAACGAACGAACGAACGAACGAACGAACGAACGAACGAACGAACGAACGAACGAACGAACGAACGAACGAACGAACGAACGAACGAACGAACGAACGAACGAACGAACGAACGAACGAACGAACGAACGAACGAACGAACGAACGAACGAACGAACGAACGAAAACGAAGAAACGAAGAAACGAAGAAACGAAGAAACGAACGAACGAAGAAACGAAGAAACGAAGAAACGAAGAAACGAAGAAACGAAGAAACGAAGAAACGAAGAAACGAAGAAACGAAGAAACGAAGAAACGAAGAAACGAAGAAACGAAGAAACGAAGAAACGAAGAAACGAAGAAACGAAGAAACGAAGAAACGAAGAAACGAAGAAACGAAGAAACGAAGAAACGAAGAAACGAAGAAACGAAGAAACGAAGAAACGAAGAAACGAAGAAACGAAGAAACGAAGAAACGAAGAAACGAAGAAACGAAGAAACGAAGAAACGAAGAAACGAAGAAACGAAGAAACGAAGAAACGAAGAAACGAAGAAACGAAGAAACGAAGAAACGAAGAAACGAAGAAACGAAGAAACGAAGAAACGAAGAAACGAAGAAACGAAGAAACGAAGAAACGAAGAAACGAAGAAACGAAGAAACGAAGAAACGAAGAAACGAAGAAACGAAGAAACGAAGAAACGAAGAAACGAAGAAACGAAGAAACGAAGAAACGAAGAAACGAAGAAACGAAGAAACGAAGAAACGAAGAAACGAAGAAACGAAGAAACGAAGAAACGAAGAAACGAAGAAACGAAGAAACGAAGAAACGAAGAAACGAAGAAACGAAGAAACGAAGAAACGAAGAAACGAAGAAACGAAGAAACGAAGAAACGAAGAAACGAAGAAACGAAGAAACGAAGAAACGAAGAAACGAAGAAACGAAGAAACGAAGAAACGAAGAAACGAAGAAACGAAGAAACGAAGAAACGAAGAAACGAAGAAACGAAGAAACGAAGAAACGAAGAAACGAAGAAACGAAGAAACGAAGAAACGAAGAAACGAAGAAACGAAGAAACGAAGAAACGAAGAAACGAAGAAACGAAGAAACGAAGAAACGAAGAAACGAAGAAACGAAGAAACGAAGAAACGAAGAAACGAAGAAACGAAGAAACGAAGAAACGAAGAAACGAAGAAACGAAGAAACGAAGAAACGAAGAAACGAAGAAACGAAGAAACGAAGAAACGAAGAAACGAAGAAACGAAGAAACGAAGAAACGAAGAAACGAAGAAACGAAGAAACGAAGAAACGAAGAAACGAAGAAACGAAGAAACGAAGAAACGAAGAAACGAAGAAACGAAGAAACGAAGAAACGAAGAAACGAAGAAACGAAGAAACGAAGAAACGAAGAAACGAAGAAACGAAGAAACGAAGAAACGAAGAAACGAAGAAACGAAGAAACGAAGAAACGAAGAAACGAAGAAACGAAGAAACGAAGAAACGAAGAAACGAAGAAACGAAGAAACGAAGAAACGAAGAAACGAAGAAACGAAGAAACGAAGAAACGAAGAAACGAAGAAACGAAGAAACGAAGAAACGAAGAAACGAAGAAACGAAGAAACGAAGAAACGAAGAAACGAAGAAACGAAGAAACGAAGAAACGAAGAAACGAAGAAACGAAGAAACGAAGAAACGAAGAAACGAAGAAACGAAGAAACGAAGAAACGAAGAAACGAAGAAACGAAGAAACGAAGAAACGAAGAAACGAAGAAACGAAGAAACGAAGAAACGAAGAAACGAAGAAACGAAGAAACGAAGAAACGAAGAAACGAAGAAACGAAGAAACGAAGAAACGAAGAAACGAAGAAACGAAGAAACGAAGAAACGAAGAAACGAAGAAACGAAGAAACAAAGAAACAAACAAAGAAACAACAAGGATAATCCTGACGTCAGTTTTCAGTTTTATGATAGACGTTACCTGTTAATGTTATCAGTTGTATCGTTATTGTTGAGTTGAATTGAGTTAAAAAAATTGTGATACCAAAAGCCAGTGTAACATTGGTGACAGCGGTGGGATACAAAGTAAAAATTTATGGCAAATACTAGATCCACTGAGTACGAAGCAGACATGGACACTTCAGGCCCACCAGCATGGTTTTTGAAGATGGATGAGGAGATAGTAAGGCGAGAAGAGGAAAAGGAACGGCGTAGGAAGAAAGAAGAGAAGAAAAGAGTGAGGCGAGAAGAGGAAAAGGAAAGGCGTAGTAAGGAAGAAGAGGAGGAAAAGGAACGGCGTAGAAAGGAAGAAGAAGAGGAAAAGGAACGGCGTAGGAACGAATAAGAGGAGGAAAAGGAACGGCGTAGAAAGGAAGAAGAGGAGGAAAAGAAACGGCGTAGGAAGGAAGAAGAGGAGGAGAAGGAAAGGCGTAGGAAGGAAGAAGAGGAGGAAAAGGAACGGCGTAGAAAGGAAGAAGAGGAGGAAAAGGAACGGCGTAGAATTGAAGAAGAGGAGGAAAAGGAACGGCGTAGGAAGGAAGAAGAGGAGGAGAAGAAAAGGCGTAGGAAGGAAGAAGAGGAGGAGAAGAAAAGGCGTAGGAAGGAAGAAGAGGAGGAAAAGGAACGGCGTAGGAAGGAAGAAGAGGAAGAAAAGGAACGGCGTAGGAAGGAAGAAGAGGAGGAAAAGAAAAGCGTAGGAAGGAAGAGGAAAGCTAGAAAGAGAAATGGCGTTGGTAAGCAGAGGTTGAAATTATAAATGGTTTGATACAAATTTAGGAAAATTTTAAGCAAGAGGTAGGTCAGCTTAACAGTCGAGTAGATATCTTGGAACAACAACAAGATAATCTAGAAGCTAACTTAGAGCAATAACAGGAAAAGGCTAGAGCAGACTTGGAAAGGCAAATTGGAACTTAAATAGTTGAGTTAGAAAGAAAAATTCGTAGCCAAGCTCCAGTAAGCAACGTTGAAGCTGAAAACACTACCTCGTCTTCATACATAACCTTAACCAAGCCAGATTCGAATCCCAGTCCCTCAAAACTTTAATAGCAAGACTCTTAAGCGGTCAGACAATATGGGAAACATATCGACTCCAATTTGAAGCTGCAGGTAGTGCCAATGGCTGGACCGAGAAAGAGATGGCGGCTTCATTGATTTTGTTACTGCGAGGTCATGCTGCAACCGTTTTACAATTACTTCCCCAAGAAGAACCCAGTTATTTATGTCTCGTTCAAGCTTTGGAGATAAGATATGGCCAGCAGCATTTAAAACAGGTATTCCAAAGCCAAAAAGTTCGTAGTCAGAAACACCATGAGAGCCTACAAGAATTCGAAGCCGATATTAAAAGATTGCTGCATCTCGCCTATCCGCAGGCACATAAACATTTCTTAGAACAAACCGGCATACAGGCATTTATTGATGGATTTCAGGATGTGGAAATGCAGCAGGCTCTTCGGCTACAACACCACAAGACGTTGAGTGAGACACTGATTGCAACCTAGAAATACGAAGCAGCAAAAACTATATCTAGATCTTCACGCGCAAAATAAAGAGAAATTAGATTCCAGGAAAGTGAAGAGGCCACTACTAAAACTATCCTTCAACCTACTCTCTCACAAATCTTAAATATCCTACAAAATATGCAACGAAATAGCCAAAATGAGAGCAGAATATGCTTTAATTGCGGAAGAATCCTTCAAAGAACCTGTCGAAGCAGGGTTCGTTCTATGAATCGAGAATCGGAAAATGATGCTAGAAATTCACCTAAATCAACCTCCCGAAGCCCGTCACGAAGTTCAACAAGAAATAATTATAGCAGATATGCCTCCAGGAGAAGCCGGTCACCCACACCTAGCCGGCTTTCTAATAGTCAGGAAAACGAATAAAGGTCAACACTACGGGGCAGGCGTCGGCTGTAACAGAGGGCCCCAAAATTCGCACTTACACCTTAAATAAAAACGAATAAAATCTACTGGTCAAGGGGTTTATCGATAACCAAGAAGGCAACTTCGTCCTTGATACTGGTGCAACTAAGTCTTTCATTCGAACAGGGATCCTGCATCGAAAACCACGACCAACTCGAAAAAGCTTAGTTCTGGAAACAGCTACAGGGCACACTACTCCTGTCCTAGGTGAGATATCAGCAACCGTACAGATTGGTAATACCCTGATAGAACACTTATTTCTGGTGGCCGATATTAGAGATCAGTGTGTCCTGGGTATGGACCTTATGAAAATAAGTTTATCATCGACCTTTAAAACAAGATCTTGGTAATTGGAAACGAGGAAATTGTCCTAAATTCGGAAGAAAAGACTCAACCGATTAAGGTCCTAGTAGAAGAAGACATAGAAGTACCCCAAAATTCTAAAGCTGTCGTATCGGCGAGACTTAGCGAGAAATCACACGGCTTGCATGTGGGCATTGTAGAAAGTGAAGGATCCGTGAGTGACGGAATTCTGGTAGCTAGATGTCTCGTTAACGTTGATCAACTAATTCCAGTAAGGGTTGCCAATTTAACGAAGAGACCATTCAAACTGAAGAAAGGACAAGCAATAGTGCTCTGTACACCGGTGGAAAACATAATCAAGTGAGAAGACCGTTCCACGGTAAAAACCACCATAAGTAACTCAGTTAACGCCAGTTTCGTAAAACAGCTAGTTAAAAATTATGACCACCTGACAGCTGAAGAATTTAGAAAAGTCAAAGAATTCATCAATACCAACTGTGACATTTTCGAGACAGGAAAATCTAAGGGGCGTACCAGTCTTGTTCAGCATAGAATGTATACAGGCGATGCAAGGCCAATACGACAAGCACCTAGAAGACTTCCATTTGCTAAACAAAAAGAAGTAGCTTATATGATACAGGACATGATGGCTGCAAATATCATTGAAGAAGCTTCTGGTCCCTGGTGCTCATCTGTAGTCCTAGTAACTAAGAAAGACGGATCTACTCGTTTATGTGTAGACTATAGAAGATTAAATCAGATAACACAGAAAGACAGGCTATCCACTCTCCCGAATAGACGACACACTAAACACTCTATCAGGTGCAAAATGGTTTTCCACGCTAGACTTGAAGAGCGGATACTGGAAAGTAGAAGTACATCCTGACGATCGAGATAAAACTGCTTTTTCAACTGGCAGCGGATTATACAGATTCCAGGTTCTCCCGTTTGGTTTCTGTAATGCCCCAACTACCTTTGAACGTCTAATGGAAATGGTTTTGAAAGGACTAACCTGGAAAACTTGTCTAGTGTATTTCGATGACATAATGATCATGTCAAAAACTTTTGATGAACAACTAACAAATTTGAGTGAAGTATTTGACAGATTAAGAAATGCCAATCTAAAGCTTAATCACAATAAATGTTCACTATTCCAATCGGAAGCTTATTATTTGGGACACATCGTTTCTGCGGAAGAAATCAAAACTGATCCGGAGAAAATTATCGCTATCAATGATTGGCCTAAACCAAAAGATAAAAGAGAAGAGAAGTTTTCTTGGACTCTGCTCATATTACCGGAAATTCGTCAAGGACTTGCTAAACCCCTTCATCGACTAACTGAAAACAGTAGAATATTTGACTGGATGCCGGATTGCCAAAATGCCGTCACCGAGTTGAAATAGCGATTGACCACAGCCACTCATCCTAGCCTATCCTCGAGAACAAGGACAATTTATTTTGGACTGTGATGCATCCCAACACGGCTTGGGCGCCGTGCATCCCAAGAACAAGAGGGGGAAGAGAAAGTAATCGCATATTTTAGTAAGACCTTGGGAAAAGCTGAGAGGAGTTATTGCGTCACCAGAAAAGAACTATTAGCTATTGTCAAAGCACTTGAACACCTCCATTAGGGTGGCCCAAAAAAAGTGTACATTTTTTTTTATTTAAGTCTGCTATGAAAATATGTTAGTTTATCATGTTTTAAGAGCCCCCTCTAAAGGACAGCTCAAAAAAAAATTTAAACGGTCGCTCCGAATTTTTAAAAAATTCCAAAATCGTCGAAAGCCGGATTTTTTTTGTTTTAAATTTTTTTCTCATTATTTAATTTTTTTTTATAAGAAAAATCATACAGATCCTGAAAATTTAGAGTCGAAATTTTAATACTGGAAGGTCGCTCCGAATTTTTCTAAAGTTTCAAACGAAATTTATATTTTTTTGTTTTCATTAAACTTTTTTTTCGTTTCTCGTGCTTCAATTTCATTCTTAATATGTAAAATTAAAGAAAAAAAAAAAAATAAAGTTCGTTAATATTTATGTTCAAAAGTACTCGACTTGGAACCTTAGAAAAATTCGGAGTGACCTTTCAATATTAAAATTTCGACTTGAAATTTTCAGGATCTTTATAATTTTTCTTATAGAAAAAATGAAATTATGAGAAAAAAAATTAAAAACAAAAAAATCTGGTTTTCGGCGATTTTGGAATTTTTTAAAAATTCGGAGCGACCCTTTAAAAATTTTTTTTGAGCTGTCCTTTAGAGGGGGCTCTTAAAACACGATAAACTAACATCTTTTTATAGGAGACTTAAATTTTGTAATTTTGGACCATCCTAACCTCCATACTTACCTTTTTAACAGAAGCTTTATCATTAGAAGTGACCATAGTGCCTTGTAGTGGCTGATGAATTTTAAAATAACTGAGGGACAAGGTGCTAGATGGCTAGAAAGACTGCAACAATATAACTTCGAGATAGTGCTTTAAAGAGGCCGTCTCCAGAGCAACGCAGATATTCTTTCCAGAAGACCCTGTTTAGAACGACAATGCCGATATTGTAAAAGGCTCGAAGAACGAGAGGAGCCGGTTGAAGAAATTATTCTTCAGGCGATCACTATCAAGCCAGAGGATGACGAAGACGGAATTACCCTTGAGAGCCTAAGAAAGACTCAAAAGAAAGACAATGACTTGAAGGTTGTCCTAGAATGGCTTAAAAATGGTGTCAGACCTACATGGCAAGAGATAGCCAAATATAATGGCACCGTTCATTGGACTTAGTGGGATTCTCTGTATCTTCACGATGGCCTATTGCACCGGAAGTGGGAAAGCCCCGATGGAGTACATCTAGTCCGCCAAGTGATACTGCCGTTATCACAGGTCAGAAGTGTGTTGGAGGAGTTTCATAGCAGCCATTCAGGAGGACACTTTGGTATTAAAAGGACACTTGCACGAGTTTAGGAAAGATTTTATTGGGTCAATTGCCGACGGGATGCAGAAGGAATGTGACCTTTGTAATGGCAGAAAAGGACCTAAAACAAGAAGTAGGGGTAAAATGGCACAATACCTTTACGGAGAGCCTTTCGATCGAATCGCCATTGATATCCTCGGACCACTTCCCTTAACAGAAAGGGGAAACAAATACTTGATGGTTGTTATGGACTATTTTTCAAAGTGGCCCAAAATAGTGCCTATTCCTAATCAGGAAGTGATGACAGTAGCGGAAGCATTTATGACGAACGTCATTGCGAGACACGAAGTCTCCCTGGAATTACATTCTGACCAAGGACGAAATTTTTAATCCGAATTATGGCAAGAATTAATGAAACTGCTAGACATCAAGAAAACACGCACTACGCCTCTACACCCACAGTCCGATGGAATGGTAGAAAGACACAACAGAATGATATGCCAGTATCTTTCAATGTTCGTCTCTGATAATCAAAAGAAATGGGACACTTTAATAATAATAAAATGTCTTTATTTCCAAGTATCTAAATAGAATTACATAATACATAAAATTAGGAAACCTTAAGGGGTAGTTCACCTGTGGTGGTTCTCTTCCACTAGACCCTTAGTTCCTCTATTTCTGCTAGCCTACCGAAGTTCTGAACATAAAACGACTAGTTATACCCCATCCATGATGATTACTGGAAGGGAGATGAAACCTCCCCATGATCTTCTTTTTGCAAGGCAGCCTCCTGGTAAAGAAGAGATGCGTACTCCTCCCACGTACATACAGTACTTAAAAGAAAGATTAGAGAAGGTATAAAAATTCGCTCGTCAACGTTTGAAAGTTAATAGCGTAAAGTAAAAGCTGGAATCGACATGAATGCCACAGGGACACATTTTGAGAGAGGCGATCCAGTATTGCTGTACAATCCCAAGCGCCGAAAAGGACTTTGTCAGATGCTGCAACGGAACTGGGAAGGCTCCTACACCGTCCTCAAGAAAATCAATGACCTTATCTGCCACATTCAGTTGTTAACGAGAAGTAAACCCAAGGTAGTTCACATTGAAAAGTTAGCGCCATACCGTGGTTCAGATCCTCCCCGTTGGCTCCAACCAGACCACAGTAATCAAGGGGCGAATAACTAGAGAGGAGGAAGCAATAATACGCAGCACCCTGCAGTAGCCTGTGGCTACCATAGGAAACGTACAGATAGAAAAAGAAGTGGAATCGCCCTACAGTGTGCTGCGGTCGTTATAAGTAAAAGTACAAGTAAAAGTACAAGTAAAAGAAGATCGAATTTAGAATATTCCAGTAATGTCTGGAAATGTCATTACCCGTCGAGAATATTCTAGACATTTCGCGAAGGTTCGAGAACGGTCAAGCAAGCTATATAAGGATGATCCTGACGTCAGTTTTAAATTTTATGATAGACGTTACATGTTAATGTTATCAATTATATCGTTATTGTTAAAGTTATCAATTATATCGTTATTGTTAAAGTTAAATTAAGTTATTGTAAAGTTGAGTTAAAATAAATTGTGATACCAAAATCCAGTGTAACTATATAATATATATATATATATATATATATTGTAATAATATTTAATTTATTTTGTTATTTGTTTATTGTTTTTTTTTTAATAACTTTATATTTCAATATCTATATATTTTTTTTCTTTTTTTTTTTTTAATGATTGAATATGAATATTTTAAATTTGTTTTGTCCGGCTAGCCAATTTTATTATTGATGGTGTTATTGGTTTTATTTTTTTTTTTAAATAATGATAATAAAAGACTATTGTTATATCTATTTACCTTTTATTTTATTTCTCATCTCAGGATTAGTCAGCAGGTTCAATTACTTTCTCAGTAACCCTCGTATTATTTTGAATAGCTATTATGCTCGCACCACTTGTCCATTTAACGATTTATCACTTCATAAAAAGGTAGACAACACGTAATACAAACAGTAAAAATTATTTATTATAAAAGATTATTTGTGGTTCATTTTATTTTAAAATTCATTCATTCTCAACATTCATACGTACTTAATATCTAATATAAAACTTAAAATAAATAACAAATATTTGATTTATGTTGGTCAAATCAATATTCGACATTACATCAGTGGCAACTGGCAACACTGAATGATTTGACATTTCAATTAATGCAACAGTTCGTTATTTGCTAATGCAAAATAATAATTGTACTAATATTTGCTTTTTACAATTATTTGGGATAACCATTAATTATATCCACTATTATATTGGTAAGTAAATTATAAATAATTTGGTACCTTTTTTTTTTTAAATCAGAGTTATTCACGGTGTGTTCAATTTTAACTTTGTTTTGAAGTTTTAGGCCCATCTCCTGAAATTCCAATGAAAATCCATTCGTTCTTCTCAAAACTGCCCCAACAAACCATCAACTCTTCTGGCCGGTCAGGTGACGTCACAGGTATGTTTTAATTTTCACTTTTCACTAATTTTTAAGAGTTTTGTTTACTAATTTTGGTTCCATATATGTAGGTACTTATTTTTACAACAATTTTTTAATGTTCTACCCTTTTTTGAATGAAATTTAATTAAATCTTTGTTTCTTTTTAGAGAGAACAAATTTGCGTGGTGTCTTTCTCAAAATCTTTACCCCCGATGTTCTTTTTTTTATCAACAACCGAAACAATTGAAAATTGGATTCAAGCTTGAAATTTTGTTTAACCAATCAGAATTATATAATTATGGTTCCTTTTTATTTAATTACTTTCCTGTTAATTGCAAGTGAGTTTATTTAAACTATTAATATTACAATTTTACCAACAATTTCCTTTAAAATTTGATAATTATTGTTTCAATATCCCTGTTGTAGATTTTTAGTAATTTGAATTTTTCATGCTACATCATTTTAGGTTGGTAGCTTCATAGTGTTTTTTTTTTGTTTGACAACCTTTTTAATGTACAGAGTGATAATATTTTATCATCCAATATTATTTTTTTTGTATTAGATCTGTATTTGTGATAATAAATTAATTACATTTTTAGATTTTAATGATGTCCACATTCCAAGGATTACTGAAAAGGTTATTGAAAAGATTACTGGAAATATTACTGGAAAACATTAATGGAAAGATTTATGGATAAATTACTGAAAAGATGTCTGCCGTTACTATTTTGTTCTCTGTACCAAAATTATTCCCCCTTTGTTGGTTTTACTTTAAATAAAAAGGTCAGTTTTCTTTTTATTTCTTAAATATAACAATAGATTCACTTATTATTTTGGCTTTACTATAGCTGTAATATAAATTTTAACTTTTTATGAGATTATTGTGTGTTATCACATTTTCTCTACATTGCAACTTCCCCCAAATTTGTATTCATTTAATTAATTGTAATCAATTCATTAATGAATACTAAATTTAAACAATTATTTAAATTGTAAATCATGTACGTCTATTCCATAAATCTGTATATTTGGCTTATATGAAATATACCCCTTTTTTATTTGTTTCTGGTTCTACAAGAACATAACTATTTATACCTTCTTCATTATTGATCTTGTAAGGCCCCTCGTAAGGTTGTTGTAATTTTGCACAACGGTTATTTTTTTTATCAGCCTTTCTGAGTGCCTTAATTATCACTAAATCACCTTTTTGAAATTTTATACACTTCTTAATTTTCTTCCGTTGTTTACTTATATATCTTTCAGCTCGCTTATGCATTCTGTTATTTACTTATTCCATAATTTCTTCTTGGTTCCTATGTGAGGTCTCTATCCACATTCGATCAGGCATTATTCCTCTCATTAGGAATATAGGAGTTTCTTTGGTCTGCGTATTTGGTGCTTCATTCAAATATATTTCAATATCCTTCAATTGTTCATGCCATTGTTCATGGTCTTGATGAGTTAAAATCCTTAGATAGGTGATAACTTCTTTGATGTACCGTTCAGCTGGGTTAGCTGATGGATGTCGGATACTTGTAAATTTTGGTGTAATTGAATTTGTATGCAGACATTGTTTAAATTTATCATTGGTGAAGTATGTTGCATTGTCTAGTATGCAATTCTCTGGTTTACCTATTTCTGTTATATAGTCTGTAATGAATGTTTTTAAAGTTTTTGTATTCGTCTTTTTACACGGATATAGTTTAATATACTTTGTATAGATGTCCACAATAATTAATACATGTTTGTTATCTTTCGTACTTGTTGTCAAATTTGATAAAAAATCTATGGCAATAATCTGCAATGGTCTTGTTGCTAGTATTGTCTTGGGTTGATTTTTATTATGATTGTTTTTCCATTTTGCCATTTGACAAATTTTACATTTTATTACAGTGTCTTTAATTACTGTAATGTCATTCTTGGAATAAAAATTTTCTCGAAATATTAACCATGTCTTCCTGATTCCAAGATGTCCATATCTTTCATGTATGTCTTTTACAATGTCATAAGTTAATGATTTGGTTATTACGTAGAGTTCTTTTTCATATAACTGTTTATAGTAAATGTTGTCTTTGTTCGACAATTTTTGTTTTTGTTTGTCTGTAAGTTGTTTTTGGTCGTTTAAAATTGCATTTAATGAGTATATCCCAATGTCATTTTTCATAATATTTATTCCTATGTGAACCTGTCTTAAATCTACTTTGTCACCCCCTTCCATTCTCGTAATTGCATCCGGTACAATATTAAGTTTTCCTGAGACATATTTGATTGTGAAATCGTACTCTTGTAAAAGAAGTGCCCATCTATGTATTCGTCCATTCCCAAATTTATTGTTTAATATTGTAGTCAAAGCTTGATTATCCGTTTCAATTTGAAATTTGCTGCCCAGTAAATAAAATCGTAACTTTGTTATGCTAAAAATTATGCTCGCTAACTCCAATTCGCTTACACTATAGTTCTTTTCGTGCTTTTTGGTGGTCCTAGATACAAAACAGATTGGTACTTCAGTGTCTTGTTGATATTGTACCAACACTCCAGCAAATCTTTGCTTTGACGCATCCGTTTTCAGAATAAATGGACAAAATTAAAAACAAACACGTAAATAAACATGTCTATCATATTTGCACTAAAAAACAAGCTATAAAAAGATGACTAAAAATTCAAACTCCTATGTAGCAACTATTCAACACTTGTTTACGTACCTATTACAAACGTATACTGTCCCATTTCCTATCTTTAAAAATTATTAATTTTAAGATCACTGAGACTCTGCTGTAGAGTCCATATTTAATTGATAGCGGAGTCTTAGTAAACCTGAAAATTAATACGGCTGAAGGCCCAGTCGCACTCTATAGATATAGCGAGAGATATATTTTATATATATTAAAGACGTATGTATATAATAGTACCTTTATATATAAAGGACGACAGTTCCAATACAAAATATTTATGTATAAAAAATGCGTACAAAGTTAAAAACAAACGCGTAGATAGATGTAAATTTTTTAAAACATGTCTTATCATATTTAAACTAAAAAACAAGCCATAAAAAGAAATCTAAAAAAATTCAAACTCCTATGTAGCAAACAGTCAACACCTTTTGCATACCTATTACAAACTTGTATACTGTCCCATTTAGTATCTTTAAAACTGAATAATTTTTTTTAATTGAAATTTTGGGAAAATTAAAATAAAAAGTTTACTTATTTTGTTTTACGTCTAGGTCACATTGAAGTAATAATTATTTTCTTTTTATTTAGTTACTTCTATAATAATGTCTAAATATACGTACTAATCAAGGTGCTAACAATTACTAAACATTTTCTAAATGGCAGTTTATTTTCTACGGCGCGTTCTAGATAGAAATTGATACATTATAATTTTTAGAATGACCCGAGTCGACAGACAAAACCAGTGAGCCTCCTAGTACCTATATGTAATCAAAGGCAGCGTTGCCAAACCAAAAGCGCGCAGTAAATATCCTACACGGCCATTTGATAGATAAAAGTATACATTATATATACAGCGAAATGTACCTATATTAGCAGCGAATATAAGCGACGAACGCTTGAACTAATATTTTATACAGCATCAAATAACGGCTTAAATGGGCGTCCTCGAGATTTTTGTGTTAATGGGTGTTTTTGATTGTCTACATCATCTGGAACAATTTTCACTGAAATGTCACTGGGAATCCGTATAACGGAAGCTCAGTAACAGCGGAGTCTCAGTAAACCTGAAAATTAACATGGGTGGAGCTCAGTAATCCTTTACATTTTTCGAACATCGGACGTCCGTAGATTATCGATTTACCATCAATCAGACGTCCCGTTTTCATAGGACGTCCGTATAAGGGACGTCCGTATAAGGGACGTCGAATGTCTAAAACGTTAATATTAATTTTACGGTATGGATGTGGTTGTGCCATTCCATTCGTACCTACTTTAAGGGAGACGTCCAATGTCGGTATTATGAACGAATTCGTATATCTTAGTTCCCTAGTTTGACAGATGTAGCGCTAACATCGATTTTACGTTCGATTTATATACGTATAAACATTTTCTTACTAAGCGTATCGGACGTCCGACCACTTGGCAACGTGGCAGTAGTGGCTGTGGATAGTATTGAATGTTATTAGTGCGCTGAACAGGTCGAAGAAAAAATATGCCGTAACAATCAGTTGGTACGTTATACAGTTAAATGAAGTCCGTATATTATATGTATACCTCACAAGCATGTGAAGTCCAATTCGTGTTTTGTTCATTCTACGATAATGTGGGTTCCCTTATATTTTATAGCTGATTTCTGTGGCTGGTACTGCTGGACGGCAAAATGAGTATTGTTTAACCAATTTATTAGTACAAACGTTTTTTCGTATACAGTTTTTTTACTGTATAGCATCTATAACAAAGTATAGATTTTGTGGTATAATAAATTCTTTATAGTATAATATCTTCTCAATATTAATTTTTATCAATTAAATCTAGAAATTCCAAGAGATCTTTTGATTTCATCTCTTGTTTATCTGCCCGTTGCTTATGCTTTCGTTTAAAATGCATTGCTGTCGTAACAGATACGATTAAGTGAAAAAGATTTTTCAATAGCGGTTTTAGATTGCGGTGGTCGAACAAATCTACAAGGTTTATTGATATTATATATTAGTTTGGACCAAACTTGGTGTGGATATTTTCCTATTATTATGAAAATCGTATAAAAAAATTTCCGTTCTCGTCCTCGTAACGATTTCTTTACATACATGCTTCAGTTTTCAACTTTTTTGACAAATTGATTACAAAAATATTTTTTCGTTTCAAAAAAAATATCTAATTAAACCGTAATAGTTCGGATGTAGTTCCTGGCATTAAAAATAGACTGGAAATAAAAAATAGATAGAAAACAGTTACGTATTTTAAAGTAAAACACTTCATCTTAAAGCTAATTTTATTAGTGATTTAATACACTACATAATATTATTTTAAATATAAGATTGCATTTTTAATAACAATATTTTGTTGAAAGTGCAACATGGGGATAATGAAATTAATGTTATGTGGTGAATTGGATTACAAAGAAAGTAACCCGGGTTTTATTCCTGTAAGTGGAAGGAATTTAATTAGTTTAATTAATTAATAATTAATTTTAATGCATAGGTAGGATTCCGCACTCGACCATTCACTGTTAGGTTCCTAATAACAAATATGTTACGGAAGTAGCTCTGGGAAACAGTACCAAATCTTGCATTAACCCCGAGGCTGATAACCTTAGTAGTTTATGCCGACGACACGAACACAATAATATTATAGTGATAAAACAATAAATTTAAATTACTTCTTGAAAAAAAGGATTACTTCATCGTTTATGATCAATTATTTAAAATACGGATCGACTAATACATATATTGGTATCGATATAGCAGCCATATTGGCCATTTCGGCCATATCGGCCACATCGGCCATATCGACCTCCTTGGCTGATATCGGTATCGGCCTGATAAAAATATTAAAATTTATTTGTAAATGAATGCTAGCAGGAGGAAAATCCCAATATAACATTATAATTCAGTGACGGAGAATTTATAAAATAAAATTTTTAGCATTATTTTTTCCAAAATAAAATCTTTGGTTTTCTTCCTAAAATTTTTAATAATACCAATTTATTTAAATTCTTGTCTTAAATTGTCTAGTCATTTTAATCAACAAAAATAGGGTAAGTATGTAATCTCTACAGGTAGAAAATATTTACAATTCAAGATCAACTTTCTTAAAACATATATGAATGAAGGACATTTTGTAAAAAAAGTTTGGTAAGATACACAGGTTACAAATGCTCGTCAGGCATTTATAGAAGATTTTTCTACTGGTTTAAAATTTCAAATGGAAAAGGTCACCGTTTATTTATCCCTCATAATGGAGGAGATAAAAAATTTGTTGATAGAGGAATGTTAGAATTTGTTTCAAATTCTATGAAAAACTATCATGATGAAATGACTGCTGATGTTTTTAAGGATAGTTTCAGTCAAATGATAGATTTATAACTGACCAATTCTGTACTAGTTATGGGCAATGCCGGTTACCATTCAAGATTAAAGAAACCATTACCTAACACTAAATGGAAAACCAAGAACTCTCCGATTTGCTAATAGCCAAAGAAATAGTGGCAGAAGAGTGATTACTCAAAGAGCTATTGTAGTTATGTAAACAACATTTACCAAAATTAGATGTAGATGAAATAGCAAAAGAACATGGAGTTAAAGTGTTGTGGTTACCACCTTATCACTGTAAAATTAACTAATCTGGGCTCAAATAAAGGAATATGTCGAGAGAAACAATACAATATTTAAACTTTAAGATATTCATCAACTATTATGTGACTCGGAATCAAAAATTTTATCGGACAATTGGCAAAACGCTATAAGACATGTCATTGCAGAGAGAAATTCTGGAAACTTAATATGTTAATAGAGGAAACAATAGAACGAATTATTATTTTTGTGGAAAGTGAGGAAACTGATGATGATGACTCCTTATCGGGAGAAAACGATAGTACCCGAAAAACAAACAAACAAACAAATTTATATGGAATCCTTTGTATTTCTTAAAACGAAATATGAGTGTTTTATGAGAAAATATTTTTTCTACAAAGATATTTTTTTTAGTATATCATATAAATTTAATGTGTGTATATTTATTAATAAATTTTAAGAAAATGTCCTAACCTAATATCTAGTATACTATTTTAATAAAAATAAATATTGATACTTAAAATTGACAGTTTACTATTTTTTATATCAAAGTAATTTAGTGTTTCCCGTCACTGAGATATATAATTATTAATTATTCCCATATGCTCATTTACATTTTATGATGTATTGTATTCGAGATTTTTCGAGGTAGTAATTAGCCGAGATTGAAAGAAACCCAATTAAATATCCAGATTTTTGCATTAAAGAAAACCGCCTATACCGTCATTTTTGGGACATCAATGATTACAAAGAACCAGAACTGTCAGATCCATAGAAAATTGTATGTACCAAAGCCGCAAAGAGACCGAGTTTTGAAAGAGAACCACGATACACCGACTGCAGGCCATGCCGGAATCTCTAAAACTATTACCCGCATAGCTAGAGAATATTATTGGCCTGGAATGTTCCGAGACATTACTAAGTATGTTCGAAGTTGTTTGCAATGTCAAAAATACAAACCGTCCCAACAGCAGACGCCGAGGAATATGAACCCCTCACCAAACCGTCAACCTTGGGAGGTTGTTAGCACAGACCTTGTTGGACCGCTAACCCGGAGTAAACGTGGTAATGCATACATCGTCATGTTTATGGATATATTTACCAAGTGGGTAGAATGCAAAGCCATCCGCACTGCTACATCAAAGAGCGTGAGCACAGTTTTTTATGACGACATCGTCACAACTTTTGGATGCCCGAAAGAGGTAATAACCGATAATAGCACACAGTACACCAGAAGGCTTTTTGAATCCGCCCTAAAAGAATTGGGGATCCGCCATCGATGTACACCGGCTTACACACCGCAAGCTAACCCCGCAGAGCGAGCAAACCGAACCATAAAAACTATGATAGCACAATTTTGCGAGGACAATCATCAAGATTGGGATCTCTATTTATTCGATTTTAGTCCAGTAACTGAAGCGACCAACCTGTCATTAAGTCGGTACAGATTTCCGTTGTGGCTCAACCCTTAGGTCTCGGTGGTCGCTTCCAAGGTCGAAAACTTTTTACAACTCGGCTGCGTCGGAAAGGGCCCAAAATGGACCCTAAAACTGGTTTCCCGCCAATATCTTCCACAATATGCAAATTAGAGAATTTTTGTTTAGATAAAAAAGAAAAATCTAATCATTATCTACAAAAATGGTCCCTATAATTTTTGTCGGTAATTCGATAGGTTTCGAGATAACCGCAATCAAAAGTCCCCTCGTTCAGCCCCTGCTTTATCTCTATAACAATGCTGATAAGCTTGTAAACGGGTGGACAAATTGTTTCAGAACTCGGTCAAAATTGATATTTTTCGATGATTCAAAGTTCATTACAATGGGAAAACCCATAGGTATCGATCCATGTGCCTTGAAGCCAGTTATTTCCTGTCAAGAACATTGAAAAGGGGGTCAAAGTTGCTTTTTCCCACTATTTTGGACCACTTTATACTAATTCATTCATATTTGTTTCTTTTAATAGTTTTTTTATCCCATTTTTGTTTTAAATGGGATCTTGAGATGTCTCGAATGATCTCAGAATTTTTTTTCCAGTATCTTCCTGGCGTTTTAGAACAAAATTGATTTGTTTATTTGCATTTTTCATACTATTTCGGAGTTCTAGAAATCTTTGAAACAAGCAGTGATTAAAAACTCATATTTCATTATATTGTTATTCAATGCACACCATTTTAAAGCTTAGAGTGTCTACTTTTCGAATGTATTTTTTTTAATAAAGTTGCTCCATTTTCCAGAAATCGGGAAAATTGATCACACCGGGGAAAACCGGACTTTTTTTTAAATACTTCTTGTTTCCCGCTGTTCATTTTTTGAACATTAATACCCAGACCGAAGTGAAGCTAATATTCTCACCTTTCCATTTCTATCAATTGATCCCCGTATGTGAGCATGGTTCTTAACTGTTTGTTAGAACTATCTCCTTCATTTTTACGCTTTCCGCCTGCTGTTATATATTTCTTTCGTATATTTAAAGAAATTTCACGATTCTGGGTTCGAGTAGTACAATAATAAACAATGATTACTTTTCTTTTCTATATTTAACACAAATGAGTTAAAGTGAAATATATATCGAAGATTTGGGGTTGAAGTAAGTCTTTTGTTGCTATAACTATCATATAATTATTTCTACTAATGTTATTCTTTTTTAAGCTATTGCATAGCTTTTATCACGGGCTTTGAGCGCGGCGACCGAATCAAGAAATTCCGTAACGCGTAACGAAAAAAAACCTAACACCTCCCACTTCGACCGGCACAGCGGTGCAGCGTTAAAAATCGAAAAATCGAAAAATCGAAAAATCAAAAAATCGAAAAATCGAAAAATCGAAAAATCGAAAAATCGAAAAATCGAAAAATAGAAAAATCGAAAAATCGAAAAATCGAAAAATCGAAAAATCGAAAAATCGAAAAATCGAAAAATCGAAAAATCGAAAAATCGAAAAATCGAAAAATCGAAAAATCGAAAAATCGAAAAATCGAAAAATCGAAAAATCGAAAAATCGAAAAATCGAAAAATCGAAAAATCGAAAAATCGAAAAATCGAAAAATCGAAAAATCGAAAAATCGAAAAATCGAAAAATCGAAAAATCGAAAAATCGAAAAATCGAAAAATCGAAAAATCGAAAAATCGAAAAATCGAAAAATCGAAAAATCGAAAAATCGAAAAATCGAAAAATCGAAAAATCGAAAAATCGAAAAATCGAAAAATCGAAAAATCGAAAAATCGAAAAATCGAAAAATCGAAAAATCGAAAAATCGAAAAATCGAAAAATCGAAAAATCGAAAAATCGAAAAATCGAAAAATCGAAAAATCGAAAAATCGAAAAATCGAAAAATCGAAAAATCGAAAAATCGAAAAATCGAAAAATCGAAAAATCGAAAAATCGAAAAATCGAAAAATCGAAAAATCGAAAAATCGAAAAATCGAAAAATCGAAAAATCGAAAAATCGAAAAATCGAAAAATCGAAAAATCGAAAAATCGAAAAATCGAAAAATCGAAAAATCGAAAAATCGAAAAATCGAAAAATCGAAAAATCGAAAAATCGAAAAATCGAAAAATCGAAAAATCGAAAAATCGAAAAATCGAAAAATCGAAAAATCGAAAAATCGAAAAATCGAAAAATCGAAAAATCGAAAAACCGAAAAATCGAAAAATCAAAAAATCGAAAAATGAAAATGAACAATGAACAATGATCCACAAGAATCCACAACAAAATAAGGGACCACCATTGACGCGGTATTTTCCAGATATTTAGAGGATATCAAGTCTCAAACTTGTTTCTTATTTCAGTTATCATAAACCTATAGTTTCAATGATAAAAATTCCTGAGCAACCTACATGTGTTGTAAGATAATAAAAATATTTTAAAGAATATTAACTTCTCATTTATTCAATAAAAGAAAAAAAAATGTTCTCTTTTTGGTCACCACGCTCAAAAAGTGTAACTTGAATTATTATCAAAGAAAAAACTTGATTTAATATCAAAGAAAAAAAATACTGCATAAATAAAATAAATAAATAATTATAATTGCATAAGTTGATAAAAAATGCTATGCAATAGCTTTACCGTGGCAGTCCACGAGTGCTACCGTGGCAGTCCACGAGTGCCACACGTATTTTTTTTTAGGTTAAAATAAACATAAAATAGAAAGCCCTTTAGATACAGAGCTTTTAGCGGCACTTCTAGAAGATTTACTTTACAAAGTGAGTGTAAATTACCGGAAAAATTAATGAAATTAAGTGTAAAAGGCAATTGTTTATTTTAAATAAATTATATCTTTGAATTTTAATTTTCCAACTAATGTCTGAGGCTTATCTGTAACTTCCAGGGATCGTTCGTATTTTCCCATTCAATGTGTACACAATTTCCATCACTCTAAAACTAGTAACCCACTATTAGGCAAAGCGCCGGGATTTGAGTCTGCCACATGAAAAAAAATTTTTTGGACTTTTCTATTAAATTTTGCAACGCAAATTACACAGAACATTCGGCAATATAGATAAGATACCCCAAGCGCTACTTTACAAAAAAAATCCCGTAGAATCCGCCAATAATTGTCGAAAGATCGATTGGTGCCCGGATTTTCATTCATAGGCCCCATAATTTAGTGAGCAGAAGTATGCCGCTGGCGCCATCTACAATTGGTCTCCAAAGTCCAAAACATGAAAATCATTATATTCCCAAGTCCCTCGAGCGGAAATTCAGTGAGAAAAATTGTCTAATTTGTATATTTTGGCAGATATTAGCGGGAAACCATTTTTTCGGACTTTAGGGGCCATTTTGAGCCCTTTCCGACCCAGCAGTGTTGGTAAAAGTTTTCGCCCTTGAAACCAACCGCCAAGACCTAAGAATTGAGCCACAAAGGAAATCTGGACCGACTTAATGACAGCTTTGCATATTTTCAGGTCTTCTGTTACTGGACTATTTAAAATTTGCAATCAACACATCCCGTCACGAATCAATTGGTTCTTCTCCTGCATTCTTAAATTTTGGAAGGGAGTTAGTCATCCCCAAATCCCTACTACAAGAAGCTGAGACCAGTAACCAATCCGCCAAAACCGAGCCGCTTGATGCGGAAAGTCCCGGAAATTTTGTCAAGAGACTAGGAAAACTCAAAGAGTGTTTTGACCGTCTCAACCTGTCCCGAGCTTTTACCTCGCAGGCTTATTACTACAATCTGCGTCGACGAGACTGGTGTACTATTGGCGATTTAGTGATGAAGCGAGAACACACATTGTAATCAGCCGTGGATCATGTGGCTGCCAAACTAGCTCCAAAATACTCCGGTCCGTACACCGTTGTATTATAGGTGCTGCTGGAAACACTCTTTCTCCTGCTATGGTTTTTCCACGCAAGCATTTCAAAAATCATATGCTGAATGGTTCCCCACCTGGCACGCTAGCCCTTGTTTTCGATAATGGATGGATGAATGGTGAAATTTTTATTTCCGTCTTCAAGCACTTCATTAAATACAGTGGATCATCTTTGGAAAACCCGACCTTGTTGGTTTGCGACAACCACGAAAGCCACTTATCCATTAAAACGATAAATTTGGCAAAAAGTAATGGAGTGATGATAGTGACTTTACCACCTCATTGCAGCCATAAGCTGCAACAATTAGATGTAGCAGTTCTAGATCCATTTAAAGCCCACTACAATGCAGCTGTTGACTCGTGGTTACTTCATCATCCCGCAACTCCCATGACCATTTACGAGGTAGCTAGTTGTGTCGGAAAAGCATACGATCGTGCAATGACACCATCTAATCTTAAAAAGGGTTTGAAATAACTGGTACTTTCCCTTTTGACAGGAACAGATTTTCCGACAACGATTTCATTGCGAGTTCCATAACAGATCGCGAACTTCCCATGCCTGATAATAATCAGACTGAATATCAACACATAGCTGAAATTCGAGGTGAAGTTACACCCCCTAGAGAGAAACAAATTATTTAGATTGTTACAGTTAACGAAGTTTTTCCATCAACCAGCACATCAGATAAAATAGCAGAAAACCATTTCATTTCTCCCCAAGAATTTAAAGGATACCCAAAGGCAGCTGCAAGAAAGAACAAAAACCTAGAACAAAGTGACGTATTCATTCCAACTGATACACCCAAAAAAAAATATATTGGAAAAAAAAAGATCGCAAAAAAAGATAAAACAAGTGAAGTCAAAGCAATCGACATCAAATAATAAAAAACAGAGGACAAAAAATGATAAAGATGAGGAAACTTCAGAGGAAGAAATTGACAGCGATGTTTTAATGGAAGACGAATCTGACGATGATATAGAGTATCGTGAGGAAGTAGATCCTTTGGGATTTGAGGAACTGGATAAAAAACCAAGTCTAGGTGATTTTGTATTGGTCGAATTTAAGGCAAAAAAACCAATATACTTTCTTGGAAAAGTTATCACTGAGAAAAATCTTACAAATGAACTGGAGATTCGATTTTTGAGAAGGAGTTTGAAAGACGACCAACATTTTATTTTCCCAGTCCTTCCTGATGAATCCTTCATCCCAATATCCGACATAAAAATGATTTTACCTCCTCCTCTAAGTTTAGGAACAACCAAGAGGCTTCAGTGTACGTACAAATTTGAATTAAACTTTAACTCAATTGATGTACGTTGAATAAATTTGTGGTTTCATTGTGGCCCTACTGCTGTTTCATTGTGCCCCAAATACTGGGGTACAATGAAACAAAACTGGCAAAAATGAAAGTATATTTTTTTTAGTCTGAATATAGATTTTTTTTACTAAAATTAAGTTAAGATATTTTAATTTTCGTATTAACCAACCACAATGCATAATTATTCTTTTTTAGTTTAAAATAAAGATTTTTTCGTTAAAAGCAGTAATTTTGTTTCACTGTGGCCCACCCTCCCCTACTCAAAATTGGTACAACCAGTCAGATTTTCATATTTCTGTTCTTATCTAAGATGCAGTGATTAGTTCTGGGCAAATTGAGTCACTGAACTTATTTTTATTGTTCCAAGTATAAAAAGGACCTAAATACGTGTTTTATGTCTGTTACGAAATTCGAAGGGTTCGTTTGGGCACTTAAGAGGCCGAACCAACCCATCGAATTTCCCTACTTTAGAAACATTTAACCTTTCTCTGTTGAATCATGTCAAAAAAATTTAAGTTTTCTTTACATTTTCCGGCAGAACCTACTTCTTTTTTTAACAATGAATTTATCTTCGGGATATTTCATTTCGTTTGGTGAAAATCGAGAAAAAAATGTTTTCCGACTTTTCCAACAGATTTTCGCATGTTTTTTTTAGAAATTTATAAATAATTCAAAGTAAATGTTTTTACAGCAAATGTTTAGCTTTTTTACCTAATTAGTAATTGTTATAGGGGTGCCAGTCAAGGCGCTTGTCCGGTCTAAATATGTTCCTTCCGTCGTTACTGCTCATAGAGCTATAGCACTTGCCACTGTCGCTTAAGTATCAAGCAAGCATATCCAATGTTTCTCACGGACCACAAGAGCAAAAAATAAATTTATCTATATTTCTGAAGCAAAAAATTAGCAAAAAAATATGTGGCAAACCCAATTCTGATATATCTCATAGAAACAGAAATACACAACTAGTCATTCTAACTTAAGTATCAAGCTAGCATAGCCAATGTTTCCTACGCACTACAGGAGCAAAATAAATAAATATTTCTAAAATAAAAAAAAAATAGCAAAAAATTATGCAGCAAACCCAATTCTGATATATCTAATAGACACAGAAATACAACACTGCCCATTCTAGCTTAACTATCAAAGTTTCTCAACAAGAGCAGAAGCAAATAAATTAAAAATTATGTATAAATATAAAAAAATGACCCAACAAATAAGTCTCACTGCGGGCTTATGACTTTCCCATGCTAGCTTTATAGACATATATAAAGAATCAATACGTTTACTTTCTGGAGAGCCAAGGAAACAGATTCAAAATGGGAGGAGATTTTAATGCAAAACATACTCACTAGGGATCTAGACTGACAACAGCCAAAGGGAAAGAACTATTTGCATCATGCCATCAACACAAATGTCAAATGAAAAACTTACATACTGACCCACATATTCAAAAATATCCACATACAACAAACAGCTTCTTTACAGATATTAATACTTATATGGACGTATGATATCAAACTTTAGAACTGTTCCAGTAAAAGTAACATCCAAGTTATTTAACGTTTCCAGAATAAACGTTCCTTAAATCGTCGATGCACCCTGGTACTGCCAAAATAAGAGACCTAAAAGTGGAGACTGTTGAAAATACAATAAAACAAATTGCCAGTATTCACAAACAACGACTGCTCCAATATGGGAACGTTGAGGTTCAGTTCCTCAACAATGCCAATGTATTAAGAAGACTCAAAAGAACTAGGGCATTTGCGACTCTTTTGGTTTAGTGACGTTAAATAAAAGCTGAGTAGTAAGTAGAATCATAGTTCATGAAGTTTTTTATGCCTAGATAAATTAGGTTAGAATAAAATTGTTATTTGATCTAATGATCATATTGTAATAATCGGCGTTACTTGGGGTATTTACTAAAAAGCAAATAAATATTAAAAGTTAGTGTTAGCTTCCAGTATTTATTACATAAATATTTGCTAGACACTCCCTGTAGTATTTTTGGATGCGGTGCGTCTTTCGCTAACGCAAGACATTCTAATATTTCGATGAGTGGACAGACGCAGTTTTAACAATGAAGGGAAATATAGACTGGCATTGATTCATTCATTATAAGCTGTTCAACCATTATTGATTAATAAAGTTTATTTTTGTAAATTGAATTTCTATTACCCCTTAGCTAATATTAGTAGTAGTAAATCAAACATTAAAGTTTAGTCTCTGCAAAAGTAATGAGAAAAATTTTATTTGATTTGTATTTAATATTTAAAATATTTGTTTATTCAGAAAATGTATACATCAATTTTGGTAACCAAATAGCCTACAAATAATATTTAGGTAATACAACCATTTAAAATTTTGTAATATTTATTTTAACACTCTAACATTATTTATCATAAAATTTTAATATTTTATTAGCATTTTTATATATCACACATTTCATGTTAAATAAATTCTAATAAAAATGCAAAATTATAATGTAGAAGTAAATTCAAAGCCTGCCAATTTTTAAATAAAATAAAATTACAGCTATCTACATTACAGACTGAGTAGTTGCACAAAAGTATCCCATATATCTATGTCCATGGAAGCAAACTTGTTGATACATTTTTGTAATAAATCGACAACTCTTAATTACACCGGCACACACAAAAAAAAAGTTGTTTGTACATCAGACACGACCTACCTAAATTTTTTAAATGTTCTAAGATTCCAAGAGTCTTGAGTTTCGTCACTTTATAAGAGAATTTCATGACTACCGGGAGAATTTTGGGACTTCCAAAGGAATTCTGAACAGCATATTCACAGTCAATATAAATTTACCCCTCGGTAAATACAAATACGTGTCTATTGATTTTATTTAAAGAGACGATGGATGAATAATGACCGCAAAAAAGAACAACGAAAGTAGTTCTCTAATGGCAAAAATATATTATTAATATTCCTAATAGTAAAACTTATTTGCTGTGTAAATATTATTTTTATTTTTTTATATTTCAATAATTTTTCAACATTGCTATAGCGTTAGAATTATTTTTCAAATATAATATTTAAATGATTTAAAAGTCCATTTTATTTATTATTATTATTATTATTATTATTATTATTATTATTATTATTATTATTATTATTATTTATTATTATTATTATTATTATTATTATTATTATTATTATTATTATTATTATTATTATTATTATTATTATTATTATTATTATTTATTATTATTATTATTATTATTATTATTATTATTATTATTATTATTATTATTATTATTATTATTATTATTATTATTATTATTATTATTATTATTATTATTATTATTATTATTATTATTATTATTATTATTATTATTATTATTATTATTATTATTATTATTATTATTATTATTATTATTATTATTATTATTATTATTATTATTATTATTATTATTATTATTATTATTATTATTATTATTATTATTATTATTATTATTATTATTATTATTATTATTATTATTAATTATTATTATTATTATTATTATTATTATTATTATTATTATTATTATTATTATTATTATTATTATTATTATTATTATTATTATTATTATTATTATTATTATTATTATTATTATTATTATTATTATTATTATTATTATTATATTTTTATTATTATTATTATTATTATTATTATTATTATATTAATTATTATTAAATTAGTTTTAAAATGTCTACAAATTTATGATTTGGACTAACATTTTCTGTCAAAGTTTCAATATTTACTTGTAGGTAGGTAGTCGGGTAGTCGGGAATATTAAAAAATAAAATAATCCACAGATTGGAAAATTATTCACGAGTGTAACAGCAGCCGCAAGTTCCAGCCATAATTTGAAGGCGGGAAACAAATCGCATGTGATAAATCAAGACATATATGGCCTAGGAATTTAATAATTTATTGTGTCAAGACTAAAAACATTTAAATTATTTCTTATGTCTACCAGTTACTCTAAGTACCTTTACTTAAGAATATTTTGCTGGCAAATCATCCTTACCTTCACTGCTTGTATTAAAGACTTAAAACATCTTTACTGTCTTAAATTCCAAGTAAATAGTTTTGTATATAAATGTGCTTACTTTTATGTTCTCTAATTAACGTATATCGCAGAATATTTCGCCGGGCAGCAAAAAATTCTGATATCCAGCCCTTGTATTAAACGAAAAAATCTGCAATGAATTAACCTGCACGTAAATTACTTTTTTTTATAAATACAAAATTCGTCTTTATTTATGTATATTGTCTGGCAGCAAATCAAACCATTAAAAAATCTTTATCGACTTTAATTGCAAATAAATCCGGTTTTTCATATAAATTGGCTTATATTTGTGTTATCTAATTGATGTATACATCGGAATATTTTTCTAGACCGTAAATAAGTATCAAATCAGCCCCTTATTTTAAACCTTTAAAAAATATTTACTTGCAAATAAATTCCTCTTCTGCGTAGTGATATATTGTTGCTATTTCTGCCTGGAATACTGTCGCATGTTTACCTATGTTACATTTATGTCATAAAAAATATGGCTAGAACTTGTAGCTGTTTTTACACTAGAGTAAAAGATTTATTTAACAACATTCACTTGTTTTAGATATAAATTTTGTTTTTCTTCGCTCTTTAAATGTTATTTTTTTGAATATTACATGTTGGTAAATAGATACTAGCAATAATTTAAAAATTCCGATACTCAAGGTTGGCCTTAATTTCTCGTATTATTAAATTCATCAATACTAGTAATAGTAATGATAATATTATGAATAAATCGAATTGAATTTTGCAATTTCAAAACTTTTATTTTGAAGCTATTTTTCGACTTTCTACCGACAGATACCTGTTAGTTTTAACAACAAATAATTTTATTGAAAATAAAATAAAAGTAAAACGGTACAAATTAAATAAAATATAGTGAAATAGAACAAACGATTTAAAACGTTGAAACAGTTAAATGATATTTAATAAAGGATGATGTAATAAAAATAATAGAAAATAGGGTTACATAATATAAAACTGAAAGCTGTACAGCAATTGCACGAGGCGCGCCGAAACAATGCGCGAATTTCTCGATTATGTAATAAATAAAAGTGTTAAAGCTGCAGCAACAGGTTGCATGAGGGTTGTAAAGGGTAGATGTGCTTACCCGGAGAAAAAATTAGTCCTTAAGGGGTTCCCGCGACTTGAATATTATCCTTAGGGTGGTCGCGAGCACCAGCAGAGTATTCACCACCATAACACTGAGCCATAGCTCCACCACACTACCACTCTGAGAACCGCCGTAACCGAAGAGTGTTCCACCACGTTCAATCGCGACTTCTCGCTGTTCTGCCTTCGCGTCGAGTGTAAGTTTGTAGTATATTTTTGGAGCACGAGTTTTCAACACCAGATTGCGCCACAAATGAAAGTAAAAGTGAACGAGTGCGAGCCTTCAGCCTTCACAACTAATCCGAAGTGCACGGTGTGTATTCAAGCAAGTCTCCTGAAACGAACTCCTGAAATTCAGTCGTCAATCGCACATGTATCGGGTAGTAGCTATATACTTCTACTGTGCGCTACTATTTTACCCTCGATATCTACGAAATTTAAGTAACATTAACTTGGCTCACTGGATCGCACATACCTATTATGATTTAATTTCTCCCCTTACTTTCCTCCACAACTGCGCACTGCTTTATTTTTTCATTTTACCAGTTCTATCGTTTCGTTAGTAATCTTTCACTACTTTTAAGATCGCTAAGAACGGGAAGATGCGCGATAATAGCGCCGCAAAAATTCGGCTGAGCAGACCAAAGCGAAATAGTGCAATGCAATAATGCAAAGCAAAGCAATGTCTCGTTAATTTGTTGGGCCTGTCCGTCTGTCGTATTCTATTTTAGTTACCGTTTATACAAAATTATTTAATTCTGCATTGCGTCCATCTGACAAGTTTGATGTTGATGGTTATAGTGTTTTAGTAGATTTGCGGCGATCAGCGATCAGCAGGCAACATTCCGAGCTTTCACCGGTCACCGGCTTCGTCAAGGCGACTCGACTCGTCGCAAAAGCGAACGGGGCCCGAGAAGGGGCCCCAACCGGACTTTCACAATACCCGCATACCGAGAGGGGAACTGTTGTATAATACCAATGCAATAACAGACCTATGCTGGGAATAAAAATATCTAATGCATCTCTTGAATTAAATCTGTATTACGGCTAATTCGCCAATTCGTTGCTGCTTTCACACCTATACAATTTTTTTCGATATATATATATATATATATATATATATATATATAAGAGAGTTTATATTCGTTGCTGACTAGTTAATAATTAAACCAGTAATTTGTGGGTAATGCAGCAAATAAAAGAGTACTTTTTTAAGTTTATTCCAAGCTTTCGGAAATGTTTATTTCCATCATCAGGGAGACTAAAATAAAATAATACCACATATTATGATAAAGTAAGGTAAACATTTTTATTAGTTACATCTTAATTAAGGTTGTTCATTTTGGTGGTATTATTCAGTTTAGTGTAAGATACAAAATGGACAAGCTGAAGTCAATTACAAAATAATATACACAAACAATAACTACGATACTTTAAAACTAAAAAAATATAAATAACGAAAGGTCAATTTGACAATTTGACATGACAAGTAAAATTTTAAATAAATAACAAGTTATTAAATAAATAACAAGTTATTAGAGGTTAGGAAATAAATGTGGATAATGCTATGTTTACATAACATTAATATTTTTTAAATGTTCAAATAGTGATTTTTATATTAAATTAGCTCTGTATTATTTAAATTATGAATTTGGTTTGGTTTATTGTCCAAATCCAATAAATAAGAATAAATTTCACTTAAATTGTTAATATCTGTCTTTTCATTTCACAGGAACCAAATTCTATGAACAAAAAGACAGAAATTAACAATTTAAGTGAAATTTATTCTTATTTATTGGATTTGGACAATAAACCAAACCAAATTCATAATTTAAATAATACAGAGCTAATTTAATATAAAAATCACTCTTTGAACATTTAAAAAATATTAATGTTATGTAAACATAGCATTATCCACATTTATTTCCTAACCTCTAATAACTTGTTATTTATTTAAAATTTTACTTGTCATGTCAAATTGTCAAATTGACCTTTCGTTATTTATATTTTTTTAGTTTTAAAGTATCGTAGTTATTGTTTGTGTATATTATTTTGTAATTGACTTCAGCTTGTCCATTTTGTATCTTACACTAAACTGAATAATACCACCAAAATGAACAACCTTAATTAAGATGTAAGTAATAAAAATTTTTACCTTACTTTATCATAATATGTGGTATTATTTTATTTTAGTCTCCCTGATGATGGAAATAAACATTTCCGAAAGCTTGGAATAAACTTAAAAAAGTACTCTTTTATTTGCTGCATTACCCACAAATTACTATATATATATATATATATATATATATATATATATATATATATATATATATATATATATATATATATATATATATATATAACTACTTTAAATGCATTGTGGCACCTGTTAAGTCTAATGTAGTTGTGGCACCAGTGTTATAATTAACGTCATTAAGGCACCATCTAATTGAAGTAGGTTGTGGCACCAGTATATATATTTCAAGTGGTATTATGGCACCATGCGCTGTTGTCAAGTTTACGTGGTGCTTAAACGTGGCTGAGTATATAATAACTTATACAGTAATTAATACGTTAAGAAGTCAGTAATTATTTGAGCACAGACGTATAAATTCATTTTAGCTAAATAAACAATTTTGATAAATAATCCCGAGGCAGATATATTTTTGATTTTAATTTGCTGTTTTATACACGTAACAATTTTACAGGGTGCGCCATCTTCGACTGAAGATGTCATCGGTATTTTTACTTTCTTATACTAACATGTACGGTGTGTTCCATAAAGTTGGACCCATATGGGAATTTGTTTAATATTATGACCGGAAAAATACGTTGTAGGGCAATCGCCTCTGCCTATTTAAAAACTTAAAATTGTCTATATAAAAGTTGGCTACTGATATTAGTTTTTGTCAAGTTCGCATTAAATAAATTGTTTTTATGAACAATTTGTTAAAAAAACACTGCCAACTTTAATATGGGTTATATTAGGTTTTTAAAAAAGCAGAGTTGAATGTCATGACGTTTTTTTTTTCTAATCGTAATGTTAAGAAAATACCCTATGGATCCAACTTTATGGAACATACTGTATATGGGATGTATACCAGCAGTAATAATATAAGAAAGTATTTTAATCCAGAGAATTTTACACTTTGAGATTTTAACTAGTAAATTAGGTTAATAAGAAAATAAATTTTATTATTGTGTTCATACATTGTTTTTATAACGAAGCATCAAGTTACAAATGACGGAAAAAACGAATGTTATACAAATGTGTACTCGTTTACAATTAATGTCTTTATTTGGACGTAATCATTGTTGGTAAATTCATCATGTTTTGAAATATAACCTACGATTTTTAATTTTCAGTTGATTTTTAAAAACAAAATAATGTTTACTGTAGATCTCAGGCATGAAATATTTTTATAATATGATCCCACGCCTTTTCCAATGAAATATAGCATAAACTATTTCAGTAGCCCGATTTGAAATGAGTGTATTCATGTAAAAAACCTCGAGTAAATCTATAATTTTTGCATAATATTTGTTTTTAAAACTCAACAAGTAAAAAAAAATGTAAATATACAGGGTGTTCCATTAGTGCGTAATTGTTCAATATTTCAATTTGTGTTATAGACAACAGTTTTATGGATTTAAAAAGTACATATTTTAAAAATATTGTTGGATATACAGGATATTGCATTTTTGCCTGGCAAATAAAAATTTATGTTTTTTAAGTAGAACAAATTGTATTTTATTTTATTTTTAGAATGGTTTATTAATACTGTATTCAACTCTAGAATGTTTTTAAACAACATTAGTGTTGCCAAGCAATTTTTTTTTTCAATAGAGAATGATGCAGACCACAAATTAAATAATCATAACTTAGGTAGATTTACCTTAATTTTAAAATTGTTAAATATACAGACTTATAAGATACTCAGCTAACGAATAGTGGTTGATTTTATACAGAGTGTTTTAAAACATGTCTTAAATTTGGCTAGTTTTAAGTTAAATTTACTTTATTTTTTCAAATGCAACATGTTGTATATTATTTTAGTATAAAATTCTTTATACATATACCTATCCAAAGCTTTCAAAATATTAGACAACAACACATATACAGGGTGTCCCATGAGAGCGTAATTGATGGATAGCCGTTGTATTATTGAAAATACGAAAAAAAAGTTGACCAAACATACATTTTTAAAGGAAAACACCCTACAGGTAGTTATAGATATTTCATTGTTTTCACATCGTCAAACCATTTTATTAGACTTCATTTATTTGCTACTTTGTATATAGGGTGTGACAAAATGCGAGGTAACGGTTTTCTCAATTTTTTAAATGAAATACCATATATCTTATACTACCAATTAATTAATAAAGGGTAATCCATTTAAAAAATCATAACCTCACGTTTTTAAACACCCTATATACAACATAGCAAATGAGGGAAATCATTTAAAATTGTTTGACGATATAATAACAATCAAATATATTTAACTACCTGTAAAGTGTTAAGCTTTAAAAAAATATAGATTCGGTCAGCACCTCGTTTATGAACCACCCTGTATATTTAAGAACAATTGTTAAATATGGTCATACAGCATTTATATTAAATTTTTTTTTCGTATTTCCAATAATAAAACTGTCCATCAATTACGCCCTGATATAATTTATTGGCTAATATGTTGATATCGTTGGATAGTTAAATGTATAACAAATTTTATGCTTAAATAATATACAGGGTGTTGCATTTGAAAAATTGAGTAAATTGAACTTAAAATTAGCCATATTTAAGACATGTTTCAAAACACTTTGTAGAAAATAAACCAGTTCTATCACCGCTATTCGTTAGCTTAGTATCTTATAAGCCTGTATATTAAACAATTTTGAAATCAATCTAAATTTATCTAAATTATGATAATTTAATTTGAAGTCTGCATTATTCTCTTATTTTAAAAAAAAATTAATTGCTTGGCAAACATTCCCGGGTTGAATATAATATTAAAAAACCATTCTAACAATAAAATAAAATACAGGGTGTTCTATTTAAATTATATACATTTTTATTTGCCAGGCGAATACGCAACACCCTGTATATACAAAAATATTTTTAAGATATGTATGTTTCAGATCCATATACCTTTTATTTGAAACTGTTTTGCGGACACCCTGTATAACGTTCTGGCAACACCATACGTAAAGTCTATAAACTGGTGCCACAACTATATAATGGTCTTAATTATTGCAATATTCCTGATGGATTAATGGTCTTGGGAAGAGGTCTTGGGAAATACAGAATGCATCAAACAGAAGTTAAATACATGTATAACATAAGGAAATAAAAAAACATAAGTTTAAAGTCAAAATGTGCATACTTTCGTGTTCAATAGCTTTACTTCTAATACTTTTTATTATATCAAGAATATTTATTTCTGACACATTGGCCAAAACTTGGTTGTATTAACATGATTTTGACTATTATATTATTAAAAATGCTTTATACATAATTAGGGGTTAATTTAGAAATATCATTCAAGAAATTCTGATTTCTTTTACATTCCATTTATTCGATACGTCGGCGTTATATGCGGCTTCTTTAATTGAATTTATACTAGACGACACACCCTTGGATGACTTATGTCTTAAACTTAATTTCACCACATAGGCTTTTTGTTTATAGGTGTTACTAAATTACGCAATTGTTAATAGTATTGTAAATCGTTGCTGCTTTTAGTTATTTAAAATGTTTTTAAATGTTTAATCCCTATCAACAATTATTAATGTGTCCAACACATTCATGTTTAAAGTATGAACTAAATACATACTTTTTGCACATATCTTACTCGAAATATTTTTAAATATATATTACCAACGAAAATACAAACCACTGCCAAACAGCAATACATATACACACAGAAAATACAAAAAAAAAATGTTTATACTTTTCATCTAAATTTTTACATTACGGTCCATTTTGGATCAATCATGTAAAAAACAAAAATTATGACTATAATATCGCAAACAACTTTTATTTGAACAATTTTCTTATAAATTTGAATTTTGCATTTTTTTGTCAAATTTCTCGAATATGGACCATCTTATAAAAAATATGTATATTACAAAAATTATAGCGATAAACATTACAAACAACTTTTATTTTATTTCTTCTCTTATCGTAAATAACAGATATATTTTATAAAGTAGAAAAACGGCCCTCTATAAAGTAGCCCACATATTCCAACTATGCCTTATATCTATTCACCACAGGATGTATTAAGGCTTAAATTTAAAATTTGGTGTTTTTTTCTTCATTCGTTTTTAAGTGTTCAAAATTCGAAATTTGCACTTTTTCTCAAATATCTCGAACACGGTACATTTTAGAAAAAATATGTACGGAATAAGCATTATAGAGGATAACAGTTTTTATAAAAACAATTTTTTTAAAAATTCGAAATTTGAACTTTTTGTCAAATTTCTGGAATACGGACCATTTTAGAAAAATCATGTGTGGGACAAAAATTATAGAGAATAATATTAGAAGCAACTTTTAGTTGTAGAAATTTCTATTCGAAGCGTAAATAACATATATTCCAAAAATTAGGAAATGACCTCCCATCAAGTACGTTAAAATCTATATTTGAGCAGCAGTAGCAGGATGGTTTATACGTCACATCGTCATTCTTCCTGTTCAAAATCATAATGATGTACCAAAGCGGCTAATTCTACTAATCACCTCGAACGAGAAACCATCGTGTAACAAAACTGAAATTAAAAGTTCAGAATTGCACATGCGAATTGATTATTTATTATAAGTCATCACAATATCACTCATCACCCCGCGATCACATATCGAGCAGATTCCTATTTACGTTTGTATTGTTTATTGTTTTACGCTTGAAATATTTGCCACTGAAGATATAATTCACGAGAAAACAGTAACACAAAAATGCAATATTGGACAAAGCGTTGTTGCCACATTGGTTGTTCAACAGTCGTAGTAATATGGTGCCTCAACAGCGAATAAGTATATGCCTTTGTAGGTGTTTAACCGTGGTAGTTGGAATGGTGCCTCAAAAGCGAATAAGTATAAAATACAAGTTGGTGTATAACAAGGAGCGCGCTCCAGTTATAAACAGTGAGAACTAAATCCTATATAAGTATATGTTCAGCGACTTTGAAGCACCAATACGAAAATTCGCGTACAGACCCCAGATAATATTCTAATAGCATTTAATAGGGTCTGGCCCTCATAACGTTCTGGCACCAATATGTGGTGCCACAACGAAATTTTTGGTGCCTTAACGTACGGCAAGTCTATAAATTGGTGCCACAATGAATAAATGTATATATATATATATATATATATATATATATATATATATATTGTTACGTTCTCTTATTTAACCTCACAATTTATAAAAATACACAATAATCTAAACTTACCTCGGCCAGCTTTTTTTTTATATATATATATATATATATATATTTTATCACTTTATTTTATATAGAGCAGATTCTCTTCTCTCAGTGGTGTCGGTTCATGAATTGTAATATATTTTTTTTTTAATTTATTAAAATTTAGTTTATTAACTCTATTTAGTTTAGTTTAGTTTATTTAGTATATTAAGTTTATTAAGTTTATTTAGTTTATGTAATTTATTTAGTTCAATTAGAATTATGCAAGTTGCTTCTAGATAAATTTGATACCTGTATATCTAACAATTAAAGATTTAAATAAACAAACTTTTCCAAAATTGAATAATTTAATTTTAACAAGACCACTATGGGCAAATTGAAACAAATCAGGTATTTAAATACCTGTACTAAAATGAAAATACTTAATATCTACCCTACTACACCTACTAAACTTATTTTAATAAATGACAACTCTTCTTGAAGACAAATTACAAAAGAAAATAACAATTATTGTCCAAATATCAATTTTTTATGAATCTCTATTCATAGAATAGTTAAAATCATCGCACGAAACATACTAAAAAGTTTTATAAATACCGTATCACAGTTTGGGTTTCACTTCTGTCCAGGTCCACTCTCTGCTCAATCTATTCTTTCCTCTTCTTGCTCCTCTCATTAATCTTATGATTTCTCGTAACTTTTACACTGTATCTTATTTAGTTTGTTTATTCAAATCTCCACATATATATTAATTATAATTTTACCTTATAAAATTTTCTGACATTTTTTTTACCATTCCCAAAATTGACATCCCTCTCAAAATTCACTTTTTTCAACCAGCTTTTTAATCTAGAAAACTCATCTTTTCTATCTACTTACTCTGCTTTACTTAAGCCTTTTATCAATTTTAATATACAGGGTTATCAATTTATTACTACTATTATTGTGTTGTGTGAGAGATATGGCTTCGGACGGTGTCCATTTGCCACAGAATGTTTAAATAATAGAATACTATTATTATTATTATTGTTATTATTATTATCATTATTATTAGTATGGTTAATATTATTATTAGTTTTTTTTTTTATTATTTTAGAATATTGGGTGTTTACATAACATATCAAATTCCCAAATTTTCATTTGAAATTTTGCATTAATGTAAAATTTAAAATGCAAATTTCCTTTTACTTTTATCTTAAATTATTATTTATTATTATTATTATTATTATTATTAATTTTTATTAGTATTATTATTATTAATATCATTTTTATTAGTATTTTGTTAAATTCACTTTCTTATTTATCATTTCACTGAATTTTGTTTTCTTCATTTTTATCCTCTTATACTCTAATTATTACTGTATTGTTACGTTTCCTGTAGAACATAAAATTGTTTTCATATATTATATTTTTTATTTATTTTGTGTATATACTCTTATTCCACTTTCTTTTCTATTTCATAATATTCCTTACTATTCCATTTTAATTCTTCTCTCCATTTTTTTATTTTATTTTCATTCACCCATCTTACATCATATAATTATTTATAAATTATTTATTATTTATATAACATTTCATATTTATAAATATAATCATAATTCATATTTATACATTAAAATCAATTATCGCATTATTTCATCATACAACTCATATTCGCCTAATATAAAACCATTAACTATTCATATTATTTTCACCATTATTTTCTGCCAGTCTTTATCCCATTATACTCTTTTTTATATACACAAATTTCATTCCCATCTTCTGTCTGCTAACTTTTAATTATTATCTACATTATAATTTGTTTAAAATGATAATTTTAATACTTTTTACTTCCTAATTGACATCTGCATTTATTATTCAAATTCTTATTCTTCCCATTATTTTATTATTCTTGTCTTTTATTTTATTTATTTTTCAATTGTTATTCTACTATTAAAATAATTCTCTCATTCATTACCTCTAAATTCACTTGTGATATTTTATCAAACCATTAATTCTAAATGTTTACCAATTTTAATTTAAGATTCGTAATCTCATTTTCCATTTCATATCCTGGTCAAGTATTCCTTTTTCTTTGTCATTTTTTTTTTAACATTTATACTTTTCTTTGAATTTATTTCTAGTCTTTTCCTTTTCAGATAAATTTCTATTTTTTATTTTTCTTCCTAATCTTCCTACAATTCTTTTGATTTTCCTTTTATTAACAATTTTTAATTTGTTCCCATTTCTTCTTACTTTTTTCAATAATATTTTATTAAATATTTTTGTCTTATTTTTATTTCTCCTTCGAATTTTAATAATTCTTGTTCTCATTTTATTCCTTTTTATGTTCATTTCTATTTTATATTTTTCTTGTAAATATTTTAACTTTTTATCCATTTTTTTAATTTTTTTATTAATATCTTCATTTTCTCCTATCTCTTCTGAATATAATTTTCTTGTCTTCTGATCTTTTAATTTATCAATTTCATTTTCTACTTTCTTTTCTCCTTCTACTTGATGTTTCAATATTCTTTCCTCGGATTCCTTTATACTATTTTCTACCATACTGTCAATATTTGTAATTGTATTTACCCATTTATTTTCTAAGGTCATCATTCTTTCCTTCGTATCTTGTTCATTTAATTTTATTTCTTGTACCTCTTCTTTTATAATCTCTATTTTCTTCTCCATAAACTCTTCTACTTCAGATATTCTTCCCACCATTTCTTCTTTAATTTCTTTCTTGGTGTCCAATATTCTATTTTCTATTTGTTCTTTAGACTGTTTCATTTCTCTTTCAACTTCTGCTAGTTTTTCTTCAATCTTCTGACTTCTTTCTTCCATTCTTTTGATCATGTTCTGTTCCATTTTATCCATCTTCTTGATAATGTCTTGTTTTATTTCTTCTTTGTCTTCTTTTCTATTTTGATCCATTTTATCCATACTTTGTTTTATTTCTTCTATTTTATTCATTTGTCCCATTATTGCCATTAACATTTCCTGCACATTTTTTTCTTCATTCTGTTTTGCTGTAGACTTTTCTTTTTCTATTTAATTGCTTATTCCTGTTTCTTCTATTTCCTGTACATCTTCATCATTTTTCTTTACAATTTTTGTTTCTTCTACATTTAGTACTTGGCAATCTTTAGTACCTCCTTGTCCTTCATCTTCTCTAACCTTTTCTTCTTCTAGTTGTCCAACTTTCTTTCCTCCTCTTAGTTCCATTTTCTCACCCATTGTACTTTATTTGATGTTACACTATTTTAAAATTTTTATATTTACACTTGCTATTTTTCTATTCACTTTTCAAATTTAAACTATTTAAATTTTCCTGTCAATTTGACAACTTTTATTTCCCACTTTTTCCACTTTACTGTCCCACTTTTTACACTTTACTGCCCCACTTTTTACACTTCACTGTCCCACGTTGGGCGCCAGTTGTTACGTTCTCTTATTTAACCTCACAATTTATAAAAATACACAATAATCTAAACTTACCTCGGCCAGCTTTTTTTTTTATATATATATATATTTTATCACTTTATTTTATATAGAGCAGATTCTCTTCTCTCAGTGGTGTCGGTTCATGAATTGTAATATATTTTTTTTTTAATTTATTAAAATTTAGTTTATTAACTCTATTTAGTTTAGTTTAGTTTATTTAGTATATTAAGTTTATTTAGTTTATGTAATTTATTTAGTTCAATTAGAATTATGCAAGTTGCTTCTAGATAAATTTGATACCTGTATATCTAACAATTAAAGATTTAAATAAACAAACTTTTCCAAAATTGAATAATTTAATTTTAACAAGACCACTATGGGCAAATTGAAACAAATCAGGTATTTAAATACCTGTACTAAAATGAAAATACTTAATATCTACCCTACTACACCTACTAAACTTATTTTAATAAATGACAACTCTTCTTGAAGACAAATTACAAAAGAAAATAACAATTATTGTCCAAATATCAATTTTTTATGAATCTCTATTCATAGAATAGTTAAAATCATCGCACGAAACATACTAAAAAGTTTTATAAATACCGTATCACAGTTTGGGTTTCACTTCTGTCCAGGTCCACTCTCTGCTCAATCTATTCTTTCCTCTTCTTGCTCCTCTCATTAATCTTATGATTTCTCGTAACTTTTACACTGTATCTTATTTAGTTTGTTTATTCAAATCTCCACATATATATTAATTATAATTTTACCTTTTAAAATTTTCTGACATTTTTTTTACCATTCCCAAAATTGACATCCCTCTCAAAATTCACTTTTTTCAACCAGCTTTTTAATCTAGAAAACCCATCTTTTCTATCTACTTACTCTGCTTCACTTAAGCCTTTTATCAATTTTAATATACAGGGTTATCAATTTATTACTACTATTATTGTGTTGTGTGAGAGATATGGCTTCGGACGGTGTCCATTTGCCACAGAATGTTTAAATAATAGAATACTATTATTATTATTATTATTGTTATTATTATTATCATTATTATTAGTATGGTTAATATTATTATTAGTTTTTTTTTTTTATTATTTTAGAATATTGGGTGTTTACATAACATATCAATATATCAATATATATATATATATATATATATATATATATATATATATATATATATATATATATATATCTATAAAAGCCAAAAATGGCTTAGTCTTTGCCGACTAGTTAGAAAATAAACTAAGGAATCTTGGGATTTTCAGCAAAAATCTAACAATTGTGTACTCTTTTAAGTATTTATTCCAAGCTTTCGAACATGATTATGTTCATCTTCAGGGAGCTACAATATTAATTTTTACAGAGGTTATAAGAAACAATTTTGAAAAAACATATACTTACAACTCAGTGAGAATCGTTGCGTACATGTGGTGTTATATTAATAAAAAATTTTTACGGTACATCACAAAACGAGATAAAAATGGTTGATAACAATCATGTTAGCCAAAAAGTTTATATTTTTAATTTTACGTTAGGGCACATGGTCAAATTTTTAAAATAATTAATAAAATTCACATCTAACACCGTTCGGTACTAGAAACGAAAATGAAACTTTTTTATGTTACTATTTGAACTATTTTTAGCGTGGGTACAAAGAGTCAGTTGTCATATGCCTGTCAACCGTCAGTCAAACAGTAGGAAAAAGAAGAAACCGTCAATGGCCTATGTCACCTAAGCACTAACAGTTCAACATCTCTGATACTGCCAAACTGATAGTTGAGAGTCATATGATGAAATAAATTATTTAAATATTATATTTTATATATTAAATGTCAGAAATCATTGCAAGAAGGTATTACGGATAAAATTATGATTTGTATTTCAAGATGTCACTAATCCTATAAGCGACGTCACCCTCTGAGTGAACCATCCCAACGCACTAGGCTAAAAGGTTGTCATCCCCCTTGCCCGGGTTGGAACGGAGCACTCACCTGACGATATCGCGAACAGGGCCAGTGCATTTAGTTTTAATGCAAATTTGTAAAAATTGGAAAAAAACCAACTATGCAATAACAATTGACATTTTGAACAATGTTCAGTATTGGGAAAAATACTCAAAAGGTACAAAGAAAAACGGATGAAATTTTGATTTGATAACAAAACATGTCACAAGCCTGTTGGTGGTGTCACCAGCTGAGCAGGAACCAAAACACTCAAAAAGAGAGTTAAAGTCCCCCCTCAACTATTCTGTCACCACCCACAGGACAAGTGCATTTGGAGATGACTAAAAAGTGAAATTTTAACATTGGGGCCTATACATCAGAAATTCCTGACATGTCTCCACTAACAACACCGTGTTTGTCAACATGTAACAGATATGAGAATATTTCACTAAGGTGTTTGATATCTGTTCTTTTATTAATGCAGTTTTCATTTTGATAGATATGTGCCATTTCTAGAAACTGTCTTTTAGAAATGTTCGTTTCTCTTTCTAGCACAGAGACACTATCATAATTCATTATATGGTCATTTTTGCTGACATGTTCTGCCAAAGCACATCTTTCAGGGTGTAATCTACAGTCACTACGGTGGGAGGTTATGCGATCTTTTAGGCATCTAGCCGTTTGTCCAATGTATATCTTTTGACATGTGCCACAAGGGATACTGTAAACTACACTACTCAGAGATGTTTTTGGAACTTTATCTTTTAATTTTGAAAACACTATGTTGTTAGTGAGGACAAGTTTTTCAGCGATTTTTATGTTTTCAAGTGGTTTCAATAATTTTGTGAGTTTAGGTGTAATTTCCTTAATGTAAGGCAATGTTACATATCGGATGTTTTGTACTGTGGAAACACTATTAGGTGGTATATCATTGACAACCTCACCTCTATTGCTAACGTTAACGTTTGAATCATTAATAACATTGCCATCTGTAAATATGGATGATGTGCTGAACAATATCTTTTTTAGTAAGTCAGGTGGATAGGAATTATCTAGGAATAACTGATATAAGAGTTTCAAATTTTTGTCATGGAAGGAAGGATCACTTATTTTGACAACTCTGTTTTTTATTTCTTTGATTGTATTGATTTTCGTAGACTGTTTATGGTAAGACCAATAATTTATATATCTGCCTGAACTAATAGGCTTTCTATACCAATCTACTACAATCTTGTTATTCCTACGGATGATCTTAGTATCTAGGAAGGGTACACTATTCAAAGGATCTTCAGTTTCTAATGTAAACTGGATATGTGGGTTGTAACTATTAAAGTACCATAAAATCTCATCCACGAAATTCGCTGGTAAGGTTAGAATAATGTCATCGACATATTTCTTTATAAAAGGAATATTCACAGGGATTACTTGTAAGATAATGTCAAGCACCTCATCCATTACAAAATTAGCAAGTATAGGGGAAATTGTACTACCCATTGGTGTACCAAACGTTTGTCTGTAATGTTTATTGTTGAACGAAAAATAATTGTTTTCAAAAACAAGTGTGAGCAATTCTATAAAGGTGCTATTATCAATGTTACAACACCCACTAATGCTATTCCATTTTTTGTTGATAGCCATAACACAAATATCAAGGTAAACATTACTAAACAAGGAAACTACATCTAGACTAGCTACCACATAATTTTCAGGAATCTCTATATTATTCAGCAATTGGTATACTTCAAATGAATCTTTGATGTAATATGGATTATCATAATCATAGGCTTTAGTTAGAATATCTGTGAGGTATTGTGCAATATTACTAGTAGGTGTGCCAATAGATGCGATGATAGGCCTAACAGTTAATGGATTTTTATGTATTTTTGGCAAAGAGTAAAATTTTCCAGAAATGCCTGTATAACAAGTCAACTTTTTCTTGGTAATATCATTTATCTTGTTAAGAATTTTAAGTTTTCTAAGGGCACTATTACATTTGTTCTGAACAGACAACGTTGGATCTGAATTTAGTTCCACATACGAAGAATCATTATCAATGATATTTGTTGATAACTCAATATACTGTTGTCTGTTCATAACTACTGTAACATTCCCTTTGTCTGCTCTTGTTACAATGATATTGGGATGTTCTTTCAAGAAATTGTTCGATTTTTTGAGCAAAGATCTGAAAAAATTGTTCTTTTTGAATTTACTATTATGAACTGCATTAGTAATAATGTTAGTAGACTTTGCTATGCAAACATTTTGTACTTCTTTATTATCTATCCTAGATTTAACGTTATCTATTTCTGCTAGTATCTTTTTGATTGAAATATCACACCCTATCACAGGTTCTATACTAAATTTGGGGCCAAGAGCCAAGAATTTGGAAATATCCTCAGGAATCTGTACATCTGAGAGATTTTTGATCCAGTGTGGTTTACTATTCAATTTTTTGGTGAGTTCGGTGTTAATTAATCTATCTAATTTTTCCATATTCTTCCTCTTAACGCTATGAAAGATTCTATTGTATGAATTATGTTGAAATGCTTTAAAATTATTAAAAATATCTAAGTTTGTACAAGTACTAATATCTGACTTTAATTTTTCTAAATTAATCTGAAGTTTAATTAATATTTTATGATTATTATTAATTTCAAAATTCAATAATTTATTTCCTAACCTAAGGTGTGTGTCCTGATTAATGAAGGTGTCCTGTCTGTCAAGAAGCTGATGAACTGGTAGTAGTGAATGATGAATGTGTGGTGGTAATAACCCAAGCTTTCTACATTTAAGTAAGAAACATCTTCGGTTCTTTTCTTTGGCTAATTTTTGATAAGTTTTCGTCCAAAGTTTCATCTTATTAACTGCGATGTCACCGTATGTAGCCTTGATGGTCTGGTAGAATCCCATATCAGTATCTATAAAAGCCAAAAATGGCTTAGTCTTTGCCGACTAGTTAGAAAATAAACTAAGGAATCTTGGGATTTTCAGCAAAAATCTAACAATTGTGTACTCTTTTAAGTATTTATTCCAAGCTTTCGAACATGATTATGTTCATCTTCAGGGAGCTACAATATTAATTTTTACAGAGGTTATAAGAAACAATTTTGAAAAAACATATACTTACAACTCAGTGAGAATCGTTGCGTACATGTGGTGTTATATTAATAAAAAATTTTTACGGTACATCACAAAACGAGATAAAAATGGTTGATAACAATCATGTTAGCCAAAAAGTTTATATTTTTAATTTTACGTTAGGGCACATGGTCAAATTTTTAAAATAATTAATAAAATTCACATCTAACACCGTTCGGTACTAGAAACGAAAATGAAACTTTTTTATGTTACTATTTGAACTATTTTTAGCGTGGGTACAAAGAGTCAGTCAAACTTTTTGGCTAACATGATTGTTATCAACCATTTTTATCTCGTTTTGTGATGTACCGTAAAAATTTTTTATTAATATAACACCACATGTACGCAACGATTCTCACTGAGTTGTAAGTATATGTTTTTTCAAAATTGTTTCTTATAACCTCTGTAAAAATTAATATTGTAGCTCCCTGAAGATGAACATAATCATGTTCGAAAGCTTGGAATAAATACTTAAAAGAGTACACAATTGTTAGATTTTTGCTGAAAATCCCAAGATTCCTTAGTTTATTTTCTAACTAGTCGGCAAAGACTAAGCCATTTTTGGCTTTTATAGATACTGATATGGGATTCTACCAGACCATCAAGGCTACATACGGTGACATCGCAGTTAATAAGATGAAACTTTGGACGAAAACTTATCAAAAATTAGCCAAAGAAAAGAACCGAAGATGTTTCTTACTTAAATGTAGAAAGCTTGGGTTATTACCACCACACATTCATCATTCACTACTACCAGTTCATCAGCTTCTTGACAGACAGGACACCTTCATTAATCAGGACACACACCTTAGGTTAGGAAATAAATTATTGAATTTTGAAATTAATAATAATCATAAAATATTAATTAAACTTCAGATTAATTTAGAAAAATTAAAGTCAGATATTAGTACTTGTACAAACTTAGATATTTTTAATAATTTTAAAGCATTTCAACATAATTCATACAATAGAATCTTTCATAGCGTTAAGAGGAAGAATATGGAAAAATTAGATAGATTAATTAACACCGAACTCACCAAAAAATTGAATAGTAAACCACACTGGATCAAAAATCTCTCAGATGTACAGATTCCTGAGGATATTTCCAAATTCTTGGCTCTTGGCCCCAAATTTAGTATAGAACCTGTGATAGGGTGTGATATTTCAATCAAAAAGATACTAGCAGAAATAGATAACGTTACATCTAGGATAGATAATAAAGAAGTACAAAATGTTTGCATAGCAAAGTCTACTAACATTATTACTAATGCAGTTCATAATAGTAAATTCAAAAAGAACAATTTTTTCAGATCTTTGCTCAAAAAATCGAACAATTTCTTGAAAGAACATCCTAATATCATTGTAACAAGAGCAGACAAAGGGAATGTTACAGTAGTTATGAACAGACAACAGTATATTGAGTTATCAACAAATATCATTGATAATGATTCTTCGTATGTGGAACTAAATTCAGATCCAACGTTGTCTGTTCAGAACAAATGTAATAGTGCCCTTAGAAAACTTAAAATTCTTAACAAGATAAATGATATTACCAAGAAAAAGTTGACTTGTTATACAGGCATTTCTGGAAAATTTTACTCTTTGCCAAAAATACATAAAAATCCATTAACTGTTAGGCCTATCATCGCATCTATTGGCACACCTACTAGTAATATTGCACAATACCTCACAGATATTCTAACTAAAGCCTATGATTATGATAATCCATATTACATCAAAGATTCATTTGAAGTATACCAATTGCTGAATAATATAGAGATTCCTGAAAATTATGTGGTAGCTAGTCTAGATGTAGTTTCCTTGTTTAGTAATGTTTACCTTGATATTTGTGTTATGGCTATCAACAAAAAATGGAATAGCATTAGTGGGTGTTGTAACATTGATAATAGCACCTTTATAGAATTGCTCACACTTGTTTTTGAAAACAATTATTTTTCGTTCAACAATAAACATTACAGACAAACGTTTGGTACACCAATGGGTAGTACAATTTCCCCTATACTTGCTAATTTTGTAATGGATGAGGTGCTTGACATTATCTTACAAGTAATCCCTGTGAATATTCCTTTTATAAAGAAATATGTCGATGACATTATTCTAACCTTACCAGCGAATTTCGTGGATGAGATTTTATGGTACTTTAATAGTTACAACCCACATATCCAGTTTACATTAGAAACTGAAGATCCTTTGAATAGTGTACCCTTCCTAGATACTAAGATCATCCGTAGGAATAACAAGATTGTAGTAGATTGGTATAGAAAGCCTATTAGTTCAGGCAGATATATAAATTATTGGTCTTACCATAAACAGTCTACGAAAATCAATACAATCAAAGAAATAAAAAACAGAGTTGTCAAAATAAGTGATCCTTCCTTCCATGACAAAAATTTGAAACTCTTATATCAGTTATTCCTAGATAATTCCTATCCACCTGACTTACTAAAAAAGATATTGTTCAGCACATCATCCATATTTACAGATGGCAATGTTATCAATGATTCAAACGTTAACGTTAGCAATAGAGGTGAGGTTGTCAATGATATACCACCTAATAGTGTTTCCACAGTACAAAACATCCGATATGTAACATTGCCTTACATTAAGGAAATTACACCTAAACTCACAAAATTATTGAAACCACTTGAAAACATAAAAATCGCTGAAAAACTTGTCCTCACTAACAACATAGTGTTTTCAAAATTAAAAGATAAAGTTCCAAAAACATCTCTGAGTAGTGTAGTTTACAGTATCCCTTGTGGCACATGTCAAAAGATATACATTGGACAAACGGCTAGATGCCTAAAAGATCGCATAACCTCCCACCGTAGTGACTGTAGATTACACCCTGAAAGATGTGCTTTGGCAGAACATGTCAGCAAAAATGACCATATAATGAATTATGATAGTGTCTCTGTGCTAGAAAGAGAAACGAACATTTCTAAAAGACAGTTTCTAGAAATGGCACATATCTATCAAAATGAAAACTGCATTAATAAAAGAACAGATATCAAACACCTTAGTGAAATATTCTCATATCTGTTACATGTTGACAAACACGGTGTTGTTAGTGGAGACATGTCAGGAATTTCTGATGTATAGGCCCCAATGTTAAAATTTCACTTTTTAGTCATCTCCAAATGCACTTGTCCTGTGGGTGGTGACAGAATAGTTGAGGGGGGACTTTAACTCTCTTTTTGAGTGTTTTGGTTCCTGCTCAGCTGGTGACACCACCAACAGGCTTGTGACATGTTTTGTTATCAAATCAAAATTTCATCCGTTTTTCTTTGTACCTTTTGAGTATTTTTCCCAATACTGAACATTGTTCAAAATGTCAATTGTTATTGCATAGTTGGTTTTTTTCCAATTTTTACAAATTTGCATTAAAACTAAATGCACTGGCCCTGTTCGCGATATCGTCAGGTGAGTGCTCCGTTCCAACCCGGGCAAGGGGGATGACAACCTTTTAGCCTAGTGCGTTGGGATGGTTCACTCAGAGGGTGACGTCGCTTATAGGATTAGTGACATCTTGAAATACAAATCATAATTTTATCCGTAATACCTTCTTGCAATGATTTCTGACATTTAATATATAAAATATAATATTTAAATAATTTATTTCATCATATGACTCTCAACTATCAGTTTGGCAGTATCAGAGATGTTGAACTGTTAGTGCTTAGGTGACATAGGCCATTGACGGTTTCTTCTTTTTCCTACTGTTTGACTGACGGTTGACAGGCATATGACAACTGACTCTTTGTACCCACGCTAAAAATAGTTCAAATAGTAACATAAAAAAGTTTCATTTTCGTTTCTAGTACCGAACGGTGTTAGATGTGAATTTTATTAATTATTTTAAAAATTTGACCATGTGCCCTAACGTAAAATTAAAAATATAAACTTTTTGGCTAACATGATTGTTATCAACCATTTTTATCTCGTTTTGTGATGTACCGTAAAAATTTTTTATTAATATAACACCACATGTACGCAACGATTCTCACTGAGTTGTAAGTATATGTTTTTTCAAAATTGTTTCTTATAACCTCTGTAAAAATTAATATTGTAGCTCCCTGAAGATGAACATAATCATGTTCGAAAGCTTGGAATAAATACTTAAAAGAGTACACAATTGTTAGATTTTTGCTGAAAATCCCAAGATTCCTTAGTTTATATATATATATATATATATATATATATATATATATATATATATATATATATTGCAATGGAAAGAAAATATGTCTTAACTATTATAACAAAAATAATAATAATAATAATATAAAAAAAAAATCATAAGATATAATACATCATAAAATAACACCCTATATAGCACAAATTTGGTAGTGATAAAAACGTCAAAGTTAAGTCACAAATTGGGAATATTATTTTGATTGGTGTCAGGTAAAACATATAAAAAAAAATAATTACGAAGAAATTCACTGTTTGGTTTAAAACGTTCGTAAAATTCTTAATATTTAAAAACAGATCAGTTCAGCCAAATATCATAAACCATTCGAAGTTTTTTATTGGTTTGTGTTACTAGGAAAAAAGAATATAAACAATGTGAAGGGTAATGACAGTTTGGTTTAAAAAGGTGACGGCCAATTTTTGTCTTGTCTTGTAAAAAATATAATAAACCCGGCTAGAGTTTAAAGTATCAATACACAAAAATGAGTTAAGTAAGCAAATTTGTTGAAATTTGTACCTATGTGACGGTGACTTGTACATAAACCTTTGTACAAGCTTGCGGCACAATCTTTTTGAAACGTGGACCAGGATCTAATAGTGATATTCGCAGAGCCCCAATCAATTGCAGAAAACTTGAATTGCAGACAGAACGCACGCCGTCTGTATGCCCAGCACGGTTGTGTGGGACTCGGTCCGGACCCCTACCCACTAAACACTCACCCTCTCTACACACCAAGTCACCGGAACCATCTGAGTTGATATCGTCTTCAGTGACTGGCGCTGACTAAATATTGTTTATATTTTCTCTTATTTGAAAATTTCGTTCATCTTCTTCTTTTTTGCACATTATATCGGTAACGAACCTATTAACAGCCCACCAGTTTTTTTCGTTCCTTATCATGTTTGCGACAATATTTTCTGGGGTTGCAACTACGCCAATTTGATAGGATAACCTGTCTCTTTTTTCTTTCCATTTTTCACATTTAAAAATTGTATGTTCTACATCATCTACCTCATCTTCACAGTAGAGACAATTGACTGTTCGACTTTTTTTAAATCTATGGGCATATTTTTTAAAAACTCCATGACCTGAGAACATCTGTGTCAAATGGTAATTTAATTTACGATGCTTGCATCCAACCCATGAGTCTAGGTCTTGGATTAGTCGTTTAGTCCATTGAGCCACAGACTCTTGCCACTCTCTAGTCAGTTGTGCTCTGATCCTAGGTCTTCTTTCGGTCTCATTTTCCTCTCTATACTCCCAGTTTAATGATCTTTCTCTCACCAGCAGACTCATAGGTAGTTCGCCCGTAATGGCTTGGAGAGCTTTAGTCGATACCGTTTTATATGCTGAGCAGATCTTTAGCAACATCTTTCTTTGTGTTTTTTCCAACATATTTCTATACTTCGCAAACTGTAATCCACCTTGCCAGATTGATGCCCCATATAACACTGTGGAATTAAATACACCATTTAGCAAACGTCTCTTACAGTAACTTGGACCATTAACATTTGGCATTATTTTTTGAAGGTTGCTTGCTACTTTGTTTGACTTTTCTACTACCTTTTCTACGTGTGCTTTATAGTTCAGCCTGTCATCAATCCAGATACCGAGATATTTCATGTTACTAACAGGGTTTATAGTTGTATTTTCCATCTGGAAAGTGACAAGTCTTCTATCTCGTTTACCATTTACTATGATAGCTTCGGTCTTTTCGGGGGCCACCTTTAAATTATTATTTTGCATCCATTCTGCGATCCGTTGTAAAGATTCATTTGCTTTAGTTATCAACTGCTGTGATGTATTTGCTGTTATAATAAGA
>OV651826.1:423322-481265 GCA_927349885.1 Psylliodes chrysocephalus
ACGGTTGAAAATCAAGAAAAACGGCTTACATGTCTCGATCCTAACTTGTTGAGATGTATACAGTAGCATATAAAAATATTTGATACAGGGTGATAAAAAAAACGAAATTATTCATCACCCTGTATCAAATAATTTATATGCCACTGTATACATCTCAAAAATTTAGAATATGGACATGTAAGCCTTTTACTCGATTCTCAACCGTTTGGCTACTTCAGCAATCCATAATCAGAAAAATGTTATTTTTAGGTCGCTGTCTTTCCTGTACATAATCGACATCACTGTAATCCGCTCGTCGAGAAGAATTCATACATGGTGTCCCATTTAAAAATCAAAGGCTGATGACATTTCTGGTAAAACCGGAAGTTGAAAAAAATTAGTTTTTACGTGAAAAATTGGTATTTACTGTGTACAATTGATGTCCCAAATTTGAAAATTCTATTTAAAAAAATGTGGAAAAAAGTCGGGTGTACCATCCAGCTGTGGCACACGGTATATGGTGCCTGTTTCTCAAGATATACTTAAATACTTTTTCCATTGGTCTATATATATATTTTTTTCTTAGCTCTTAAGAAAACCAACTTCGTCACTTTATTAAAAATTATCCTTATTGAATTTTTTAGCGCTAAAGCACATTGGCAGGATTCCGCTCAACTGTCACCAACTTGCGAAACTTCTTGGATGCAGTGAAGTCATGTCCCATACAATGCGGAGGCCACTTGAAAATGATATTACTATACAAACGCAACTAACTGGTCGAACTCAATTTATTTAATCAATTTTCTTAAAAACCTTATAAACAAAGTTATTGCCTAAAACAGAGCTATTTATAGAATGATTTAATATTTTGGAGTGTATGTCCCCAGAAGGTGGTTTAAAAATATACGACGTAGCGTTATAGATGGCAGCAGTAAGCAAAGAGAGATAGTGGCCTTCTAGTGATTCTAAGAGAACGGTTCTATAACACCTAATTTAACACTTACGATTACCGGTTCTATGGGGACTTTACGATAAACTAGGTACAGTTCGAATCAGCTTGACGAGACGAGTCGATTGCAGTAGAAAAAACCTTAAGCGGATACGGAAATGTCCCCACAATTCATGAACGTCCGTACAAGGTTAGGTATAGGTCGATGCATGTCCTCCTAAGGATGAGCGCACCAACTCACACACACACACGCACACACACACACAAAATACACACACACATACACACACATACACACACATACACACACATACACACACATACACACACATACACACACATACACACACATACACACATACACACATACACACACATACACACACATACACACATACACACACATACACACACATACACACACATACACACACATACACACACATACACACACATACACACACATACACACACATACACACACATACACACACATATACACACAAACACACACAAACACACACAAACACACACAAACACACACAAACACACACAAACACACACAAACACACACAAACACACACAAACACACACAAACACACACAAACACACACAAACACACACACACACACGCACAGACAACATTCCGAAAATAGTCAAAACGGATTCAGGGGACCCCAAAACGTAAAAATCTGTCGAAAATTGGAGGTCGAAAAAAATCATGATTCCTATACTTTCCTTATCTACAGATAGGAAAGTAAAAAGTGCAAAAAATCACACAAGGTAAGTCCTGAGGTACACTTTTTGTTGTTGTAGTGTTGTTATGCTTATTTCAAAAGTATTTACTGGCAATGGCAATATTTGGCTTAATGTAATTTAATTTATTATGCAAAAAAAATAATTTGTAAACCATAAATTATTAAAATAATGTTATTTATAGAGGCAACCAATATGCGATTTCCCATACTCAAAGATGGAAATATTAAGTACCTGTGAAAATATTGAATAATTAACGTTTGTTGTTACTTGCTGCTACAATTAAAAATAATAATTATTGTTGTTTTTACAGATGCTAAAGATAAAGAGGGCAAAGTGGCCAAAAGAAGGCCTTTAAGAAGCGTTGATAGCCATAAAGAACGGATTAAGCATTAGCAAAGCCTCGCAAATGTTTCGACTTTCTCTAAAAATTGTGGATCCATCGGCTGGCAGATGTTGAGATGCCAGTTACGCCTAACATAGTAAGACGAAGTTTATACTCTTACGCCACGACACGTAACATTCCTAATCCATTTTCCCAGGCATCAGAATTAGCAGGCAAAAAGTGGCTGAAGTTATTTTTCAAGAGACATCCTGATGTTGTGAGGCGTAAAGCGTAGCAAATGAACTCTGCTAGGGCTCAGAAAATGAATCCATTTATTGTTAATGATTACTTTAATAAATTAAAGGAAGTCGATACTAAATTGGAGTCATTCAACAAACCTGGCAATGTATACAACATGGACGAGAAAGGTTGCCGCCTCACGATTTATAATCAACAGAATATATTCGAGAAAAAGGGTGTAAAGCGCGTCCACTTGGTGGCCCCAGAACATGGTGAAAATGTAACCATAGTTGCATGTGGAAATGCATAAGGGCAGGCAATTCCACCAGTGATCCTTTTTAAAATAAAACCGTTGGAAGTCCGAATGGGCAGATCATTTACCGACGAATCTATTGTTGATGCTGCCGAAAATCACGGAATCACTCTATTTTGCTTACCTAGTAACAACACGCACGAATTGCAACCCATGGACAAGTCAGTTTTTCGTAGCTATGAAGCATATTGGGATCAGGAAGTATTGAACATTTGAACAACACAGCCTGGAAAAGCTTTAACCAAAATAAGGTTTGGAGAAGTATTTTCAAATGTGTGGTTAAAAGTAATGACACCGTCCAATATACTATCTGGATTTAGAAGTACAAGCATCCATCCTTTTGCTCCCGATGCAGTCCCATAATCTGCGTTTGCATCCAGCGTCGTAACAAGAATAGATGAAAATAAAAATGAATCTAATATTACTGAGCCAACAAGTCCTGTTACCGGGCGAGTAAATTCATCAATAACCAAAAATAAAAAAACATACTGCTTACCTCCAAAGTGATTCTTTGGTTTCAGAAGCTTTCCTCACAGAAAGCGAGAACGAACCACTAATTAAATTATTGTCTGCTTCTTTAGGGGATGTTAAGGAGGAAGAAGTACCTGGTGATGATTTATTTAGTTTTCAGCAAAAATATGCTCCAAAAAAAGTCATGCAAAAAAACTTGGCCTCAAAGAAAGTGGTACACGCAGAATCTGCTCCAAAAAATCTTTGCTTGTGGTTGACTCTTGGTTCTGTTTCCTATGCGAAACAGAAAGGCAAATCGATATGAGATTGTGCTCGGTATGTAAAAGATACGTTTACAAAGAATGTGTCGGTCGGCAGACAAAAAAATCTTTATTTGTCCGGATTGTTAGACTTAATTTTTTCATTAGCAAGAATGTTACTTTTTATTTAGTTTTTCATAAGAATGTTCGTTTTTAGTTTATTTTTATAAGAAGATTCCTGTTTATTTTGTACCTGGGTAGCATTTACGTTATTATTAAGTGTAAATATAAATAAAGTTTTGTTCTTTATTTTGTTTATTTCAGTGTTTTTAGTGATGTTCCTAATACTGCAATATTTAAAAAAATGCTAAAATAAAAATAACGAATTAAAATTATAAATAAATGGCATACGTTCCATATTAAAAGACTGTTTTCTATAACGTACAGGTTGATCTAGTTGAATATGTTAAAATAAAAAAATAAAAATACTTAGGGTGGCAATAATTGGCCTAGGTACCTATATTATGAGTTTCTATACTAAAATAACTTTATAAGGATTGCCTCAAAATGCTAAGAGAACTGGTTTTTTATTTTCTTGTATTTATCTCCTACTACCTTTAGGGAGTTCTTTTACATGACCCGTTTTTTAAAATGTCTTCCCAATTTTGATTAATGGATTGAAAACTGGTCCTCGGTTTGAATAATTAATAGAATACAAATATTTTTCTAAATAGGGGGAGGAAATTTTTGAAATTATCGTACACTGTTCGTCGATGTGTACTTATTATAATAAGAAATCGTCATTGATTACTTCATAAACGTACGCTGATTAAATACTTCGAATATTGAATCCTTGATTTTTCCTCCACAACCAATCATTATTAGAATTTCGATTCTTTGCGTTTCATGTTAATAAATACAAACTATTTTTAATTTTTTTTACATTACCATTAACCACTTGCCAGAGTGAGAGTCAAACTTAATTTTTGTTATGGTTAAGGTAAATTACATATTATGAAAAAAAGCTGAAAAAAATCTGAAAAATAAGTAAAACACTACGTGGTGGATCTTGGCAGTAGTTATGATTAGCCAGTTCTGGTCCAAGGTCAGAAGCAAGGTCAGAGGCAATTGATTTAATTAGTAATTACCCTAAGTACCCACCCCCACCCTTAGCGCAATTAGCAATTACCTCCCAATTACTCTGTTAACCATGTAGTGAGTGCAATTACATAGTAAGTACTTTTCAATTACCCTATACACCATGTCTAATGATTATCGTAAGTACCTCTCATTACTCCATATACATTGAAATGTAATGAGTGTAGGTATCTTGTATATATAGTAATTGCTATGCATGTCAGAAGTGTAATGAGTTTAATCTAAGTACCTCTCGGTTATAACTATTGTAGCGTACAGAGCATTTTGTACCCTAAATACATTCTAACTAATAGGCATAATTGTTTTTCATAAATGGAAGATGAAGTCCGCACATCCTTGACTCTCACCCGCCAAGATTAGAGTAAGGAACAGGCCGGGCGCAAGCATACACGGTATGAATATCGAAGCAAGAGCTTAGGAAAAGTGGGGATTTAGATAGCAAGTACTTCCCAATTACTCTGTACCCGTACTGTAATGAGCGTAATTGCATAGTAAGTATCTTTCAATGTGTTATGAGCATCGCAAGTACCTTTGATTACTCCATTCATATCGAAATGTAATGAGTGTAGGCACCTTGTATATAGTATTTATATCTTGTGTAATAAGTTATACTAAGTACTCCCCATTACTTCAAACACAAAGAAGTGGTATAAGTGTAAGTACCATATGTATAGTAACTGCTATGCATATCATGAATGGTAACGAGTTTATTCTAAGTACCTCTTGTACCTCTAAGTACTATTGTAGCGTACAGAGCGTGAATATCGAAGGAGGAGCTTGGAAGAGGTGGGGGATTTTTGAGAGGATATATAGTAGCGTACGTATCCAAAAAGTTTAAACATCGTGAGCTTCCACAGTGTAAGGTTTCATTATCTACTATCAAATAAATAATAAAAATAGTGAAAATGTATATGTGTAATTGCGGTATAATATTTAGCAGGGCAGATAATTTACGTCGCCATCAAAACAAAAGTTGATTTCTAATCGCAATGGTGAATCATCTGGAGGCACGAAAAGAATCGCCACGGCTAGAACTGATGTTCCAGCAGTAAAGAAAGCCCGTGTACATGCGGTGAATACACCTCGAGCAATAGCACGGCAAGGGTGTATTGCGAGGTGTGAATCATGTAATGTGGACATCCCCGCCAATCAGATGCCGGCGCATATGAGAAGTCTTGGCCATAAAGAAAGATCCTGCACAATTCACGCTAATGGCGTATATCTAATTCAGAGTGCGTTTAAATGCAGAATCGCAAGTTATAGAGTAAATAGCGATGAAAAACATATAGATTATATAACATTCTTTGCTGCCGTTAAATCGAGGGCGTTAGAATTGTTGAAAGTGGTTCTGAGATCCCATAATTCCATTAAAGTGAATGTAGAGGCCTTTGCTACCTATGTATTGCAAAGACAGGATATTTCTGAAACAAAATCTTTTAATAGCATAAATCGAATAGTCGATGTGTCAACGGATTTGGATATGGTATATGCGGACTTCATGGATGCATTTGTATCTCAAACGGCGGACTTTCAACACAGTGATTCAGGTATATTTGCTCCATAGCGCAAGGTAGATATTTAGGTAATAAAAATGTTTTTATTATTTCAGGCTGGTCTTTACAGGAAGTATTATTTTTAGAAATAAATATAAATAAATACTCCCCATTAGGCAGCTGCTCATATATAAAGCTTTGTAAGGGGTTTTCTCGCCACAGAGAAAACGATTCCTTACGAATGACGCTGGTTACGGGCGGTTCTCGAGCGCCAGATTTTTGGTGATGGTTTATTCCACGAACTTTCGAAACGGCGTCGAAAGTACTAGGGTAGCTACAGATGAAGATGAAAAATTCCAGGGGTCAAAGGTCACTTAGACACAGGTAATAGTAGGCCACAAGTAACGGGCTTTAATCGTTGCTTGGGCTGGTACGGAATTAATCACTAGCTGAAATATAAGGGGGAAATAAATTTAGAAATTAACAACCAGTAATACGGACAGTTAACATTGACACATATATTATTTTAAAGTATTTACAAAAGAAAAGGAATAATTTCATGTATTTCAACGCTCACCCTCACTGTAATATGTACAAACCCTAAACAAAAATAAACAAACAAAACGGACGGAAATGACTTTCGAGTAGTCTCAATCAGACGTAAAGAAAAAAAATTAAATCAATACTGGTAATTATCACGGTCGTAGTAAAAGTTTATTATTGAGTTGTCTATTTGGTTGTTGAGTTAAAAATGTAACTTGCTATTTCGTTCGGAAGTATTATTTCGGTCGTAGCAAAAATTAACTGTTAAATTGTCTAATCGGTATTTACAATCAAATTTAATTGAATGCTTCGGCAAAGCAAAATATCATATGCGGTTGCAAAGAATGCGAGGAGACAGGTTCGGGACAATACTAATTCCAGGGCTGAAACCGGGACTCTATAAGAGGTTTACTCACTAGTGGTTGGAAAGTAAAACCAACTAACAACCGGGATAGTACATTATCTCTGAGTGAAGCGATCGTAATCATGAGCCGCTTCAAACTGGGGAATGATACTATTTAATATCAATTAAAATAACGGAGTCTTACGTAAAATAAATTAATAACCGGGATAGCACGTTACCTCTGAATGAAGTGATCGTAATAACGAGCCGCTTCAGACAGGGGAATGATACTATTTGAGTTCACTTACAATAACGGAGACTTACGCAAATGAATATTTTAGATGTACAATAAACTAATAACCGGGATAACACCTTATCTCTGGATGAAGTGATCGTAATCACGAGCCGCTTCAGACAGGGAATGATACTATTTAAATTCTCTTAAAATTTGCAGTTCGGAGGATAAAACAAAAGAAAATGTCTCGTCGCAATTTTACAAATATAACCAATCAAAACATTAGACAATTCCCAAACAGTTCCAATCAATTATTTTTTGGATAATGTTTTTAATAAACTGTATTATTTGTTCACGGAAATTTCCCGCGGTAGGAAAAATTAACTATAAGACTATATTTACGATTAAATGAAAAATAAATTATTTAACGGTTAGGACTTTAAATAAACTTAAATGAAATTTATAATTTATTCACATAAATTTCCAGTAGTACAAAAAATTAACTATACGACTATATTTACAATCAAATGAAAAATAAATTATTTAACGGTTAGAACTTTAAATAAACTATAATGAAATTTATTATTTATTCGCGGAGATTTCCAGTAGTAGGAAAAATTAACTATACGACTATATCTACGATCGAATTAAAAATAAATTGTTTAACGGTTAAGACTTTAAATAAACTGAAATGAAATTTATTATTTATTCGCGGAAATTTCCAGTAGTAGGAAAAATTAACTATACGACTATATCTACGATCAAATAAAAAATAAATTGTTTAACGGTTAAGACTTTAAATAAACTAAAATGAAATTTATAAAGAACGGTGTATTCTAACAAGAATAAATTAAAGTATTTCTCAATCAAAACAAATTCCAATTCCTAACTCAACACGGAATATTGTTATTTAAAAATAAATCAAATTAAATCGGTTTCAAATAGCACGGCTTAAAGTCTCGGGCAAGAAAAAAAATTATAAAAACAATGACAACAAACTTTACCTATCGGTAAAATCGGGCTTGAAATAAATTTCGGAAATGTATCTATCGTATTAATTACTCGACTATTCGATTTCACGGTCTAAAAGCAAGTCTGTTCGATAAATCGGTATATTAGGAACTAAAATTTCAATTCAATCTCGGAGCTCGCTCAGTCGTCGCGTGAGCATACATTAAAATGCAAATGTGCCCAGCCAATGAGAACGTTCCGGCATCAGCCGGGGTGTGGCCTATGTGCCGCCAAATTCAAAATTCCAGTTTATGTAGTTATGCGGAATACGCGTAATTAGCTGAAACGTCAGAACGGCCATTTTGTTGTGACAGGTCAGGGTGCATTATCCAAACAAACTTTGTTTGTATGTAGTTTTGCATATGCTGTTTTCTTATCGACTTTTAAAGGTGAAGATAAACGTATTTAAGCCGTAAATACCTATAGAAAGAAGAATTTGAATTGTTTTATATAGTTAGAAAAAAACTTAGTAAGTAAAATATTGTTTTATTGTCATAAATATTAAAACGAATTAACCTAACCTAAAAATTACGACTTTAAAAATAGAAAACATTATTAATACTGTTTAATTATTCAATTTAACAATAATTCAATATTTGTTATATGGTATACTTTTTAAGAATGTTATATTTACTTTCAGGTTCCAATGGCAGATAATCGTGTTATTAAATTAAACACAATATTTTCGTTTTTTAAAAATAATATTGCTCAATTTGAACGTGGAGAAAATTCCTACTCCAGTGGCTATGTTGCTAAAGCACTGTTTGATCCTAGCTTTAAGCCAACTTTGCTAAAGGGTGAAGTCAAAGCTAGTATGAAGACAAGGAAGTATAATGTTGAGGTAGGTACCTATGTACTTTATGTTTAGAACCTTTGCTTCTCTTATGCTTTTCAACAAAATACATAAATAATATACAGGATGTAATATTAACACTACCCTGAAAAATTGTTACACAGCTACTACCATTGGTATAAGGTACTGCTATATAAACATATCTTATAATAATGTGATCTTTTAAAAAACATAAAATATTTCATTTTATTTGGTTTATTATTTGTTAAAATAACAAGCGTAACTTCCTACTGCATAAATTTTTATTTAGTACCTAGCTAAAATAAAAAGTTACTTATATTAATATATTATTGTTATACCTATTGCAGATATGGATAGACAATGATGATGGAATTGTTGAAGCTAAATGTTCCTGTCCCAGAGGTGAAACAATTTGTCATCACATGGCAGCATTGTGTATTCATGCACACCATAACATTAGCGTCACTGATCAAGTGTGTGCTTGGAATGCCCCCAGTTCCTCATCCAACACAGAGGAAACAAAAACATTGAGTGACATATTTCCTCAAAAAAATCCCAATTATTGTGCAGTTAAAAGAAGAGCCACAGAAGAAGAAATTAATAAATTTAAAAAAAATCTAAGCCCGTACATTGTAGGGTTTACCTGGCTCCTACAGAAAGAACCTGATGATAATTTTGTAGCATTAATTCCCTGCATTGAAGCTATTATTTTTTCAAATGAATATACGAATTCAACCAATAAAATTAACTTTTTAAGAGCGATATCCATGGTTAGAAACTGGCTTAAAACGACTTCAAGGTTCTCTTTCTCAGTTTTAAATATTTTTTTATAAAATTTGGTATGCCTACTAAGCAAATGATAGAGAACCCCGCTGTAGAGCCCGAATTCAGAAAAACTTATTATTTAATTATTTCTATACAAATTATGAAAATTATTGCAAAAAGGAGTCTTTACCGGGAATTGTTATACAAAAATCAACTAATTCTTTCCAATACACTTTTTTGTCTAAAGCGTATATTTTTTGAAAACCTTGAATTACGCAATCTGAGAAAATCTGTCAAGATTCGAATCCATATTAATTGATTTGGCAACAAAGCGGCGGACGTTGGCGGTGCATGCAGTACCGGAAAATTAGGATAAAAGTATTTATGTAGTCATTTAAGTCGCTTATAATGAAATTATTAAAAAACTATATTCTTTTTAGTTCAAGTGTAGGTGTTTTCGTTTCGTATTTAGTTAATGTGTTTATATGAACTTTTATGTGTAAGCTGAGTTATAATAATTTGTGGTAAAAATGGGAAAACTTTCGTAAATGCCGAAAATATTTCCGTTTAGACGGAAATCTATAATATCGTGCTAGATTACTTATAAAAAGACAAACACTAGCACCTCTTATTCCAGTCCACTTCAGTTCCTGCCCTTATAAGCATAAAAGTCAAAATATATGGGAAATTAATATACTAAGTATTGAATAGAAAAAGAACTTTTAGCTTTAAAGCAATATTCACAAATTTAAGGCGGATGTCCAACAAATGTGGTTTATTTGTGGATGCTGAATATGGTTTTTTAGGTTCCGACGGTTTATTAGGAACCGACAGTATTATCGAAATTAAATATCTTGCCACTGCTTCAAAACTGACTCCGGAAAAAGCAATAGTTGACAACATAATAAAATTTGCAATTATTAATGATAATGGCAAAATGCAATAATTGTTCAGGGGCAATTTCACGTAACTAAACGAAATATTTGTTTTTTTATTATTTTGATACCTTTAAGTATGTTAGTAGAAAAAATAAAAGCAGATGAAAGATTTTGGTGTATATGAAAAACAAACTAAAGCAATTTTATTTAGACTGTATACTACCCGAGATCTTAGATCCACGTTTCACTAGAGGTTTAAAAATTAGAAATCCGAGTAGAAATCCGACCAATAATCAATAAAAATTATTATTTTTATTTCTTCTTTAATAATAAATCATTTTACTCAATGTTATTTTTATATGTATATTTTTAGTACTAGAAAACATTTTTTTCTATACCCAAATGGATATTAGCGTATCTGCGTACAGAATACAAAACGAAAAAATATGCTATTGCGTAAAATGAGTTATACTTGTGTAGAATCGATAAATAATAGCATTTCTAGTTTTATTTGATCTATATTTAGAAATAAATATTTATAAATTTTTGGGGGGGGGGGGGTGGGTGGCTTAGTGGTAGAGTCTCTGCCTGTGGATCCAAGGGTCCCAGGTTCGAATCCCACCGTTGGCCGGGATTTTTTTATTTAATTTAATTATTTAAAATTAATTCTGATGCCTTGGTAGGATTCCCCACTCGACCATTCACTGTTGGGTTCTAATTAACAGTGCTGTTTCTAAAGTGGCGCTGGGAAACAGTAACAAAGCCTACACAGAACACGAGGCTAATAACTTTAGCAGTTGATACCGATGACACCAAATTAAAAAAAATTTATAAATTTTAATAAAACTATATGAAATCAATTTAATTTATATTCACTCTTGCTACACAAACTACTATTTTCTACATCCACATGGAAATGCTTTTTTCTATACTCACATGAATATTAACTAATCTACGCACACACTACAAAACAAAAAAGTATGCCATTGCGTTCAACTAAACGAATAAATTTCATATCCATTCTACCTACTAAGAATACTGCAAAACAGTTAAATCCACCAATCAGATTATATTTTGGTCACCCGGCTACTATTATTTTTTAAATTTTATGTAACAATTCTGTCAAACTAACTGTCAGTATATTTTTGAATTATTGAGATAAAATGGCAACTGTGACGATGGCGTGAGGACACGGAGTTTATCTCCAAGCGAGAGGCCCGAGTTCAAATCAGGGCTGGGGACTAATTAAATTAAATCTTTTTGTATTTTTATTTTATAAATTAGTAAAAGTCTTATATTATTTTAAAATGATTTATTTTGTCTTAATAAAATACTTTTTTAAATTTGTAGAATTTCGTTAGTGTGTCGTAGAAAAAATATACTATACAACTCGAGTGGATTGTCCATATCGCACTCAGACGATTAAGCACTCCGTCTACGGCGTCGTTCTTAAACTTCGTCTTCGTGCAATATGGCCATCATATCCAATTTTGTTGCACAAACTACTATTCACGCACAGACTACAAAACGAAAAAATATATTATTGCGTTCAACTCAACGAATATATTTCATATCCGTTCTAGGTAGTGAGAACACTGCAAAAAAATTAAATCCACCAATCACAGTTTATATATTGGACACCCAACTACTATTATTTTTAAAATTTTAAATAAGTGACAATTCTGTCAAACTAATTGTCAGTATATTTTTTAGGTATTGAAATTAAACATACATTAAAATGAGTTAATTTTTGTGTAGAATCCATAAATAATTTTAATTTATTTTTATTTGGACATTTTAAAAAATCTTAAATTTGAATCAAACTACCTATATGAAACTAATTTAATTTCTACTATTAGAACTAAAATTTTAAATGTGGAGGTGAAAATGAGGATACGGCATCTGTCTTTCAGGCTAGAGGCCCGAGTTCAAATCTGGGCTGGGGACTAATTAAATTAAATATTTTTTCATGTTTATTTTATTTCACAAATTAGTGAAGTCATAAATTATTTTAAAATTAGTTATTTTCTCTTTTCCTAAAATAAATTTGTAGATTTTCGTTAGTGGGTCGTAGTGGGTACAACTCCAGTGGATTGTCCACTGTTGTTTAAAAAACGTGTTTTTATACAGGGGATTTGTAAATAAGTACGGAAGATTTTTACAAATTGTTATCAAAGTTATTTTGTTAAAAAAAGTTCCTATAAAAGTAGGTCAAAACATACTTCGTTTCCGGGATACAGAATGTTTATATTTTAATTTAATAAATTTTATTAATTATTTCAAATAGTTTTAAAGATATTTACTCTAAATTTGCAAAAAAAACTTTGAAGAGACAAATAAGTATTTTTTGGGGTGTTCCAAATATTTCTACTTGTACCAGTGGGTTTGTGCGAGAATGCCACTTTTTTAATAAAAAAAATACTGCGCCACTGACTTTTTCGATCTATATTTTTTTTATAAAATAACTTCGGCAAACATTCCCTAAAATCATTCACACTTACCAACAAACACCCTGTACATAAGAAAATGTAGAAATAGGTACTTTTTAGATATTTTTCCGAAATAATCATAGAAAATACATATGCATATTTAAAAATATATTTCGTAAATAAATTAATTAGTTAGAAAAAAGATTTTCGAAAATGTTACACCAGGTTATACCTTTAAAAAATATTTTAAACGAGAAAACAAAACAGAAATACTCTTTGTTAGACCGGACCTGCGATTTATCGGCCTTTTTTATATTTTAAATCATCTATAGTTTATAAGTAATAAATCGAAGGGAGCGTAAGTCAGGGAATAGAGCAACGTTGCCAAAGTGGGTTCAGATGCACTAAAAGTTGTCAGTGTGTTCTAAACCTGAATTTGCTGTTAGGTAGCGCATGGATATCGCTCTTAAGTAATGCATGTGTCATCACAGAAGAAAAAATTAAAATAATAGCAGAAGCCACCATTGGGCAATATAAAAATGAACATTGGCTAATAGTCAGAAAGCACAGGCTTACTGCTAGCCATTTTGGACAAGTTCTTGCGGCTTGCAATCGAAATCGTTTTCCACCTTCTCTGTATAAAAGTTTGTTAGAAGGCTATGATTTAAGCTCGGTATCGGCTATACAGTGGGGAAGGGAACACGAATCAACAGCTGTAGCTGCTTTTGAAATGGCAACAGGATATACAGTGTCTCCAACAGGAATTTGGCTAGATATATGTGGCTTTCTAGGTGCTAGTCCTGACGGGTTTGTAGGAGACGATATTCTTGTTGAGGTGAAATGCCCTTTTAAATTTAGAAGTGCATCACTGCAAGATGCACTGAAGTGTGATAAATCATACATTATTTATAAAGATGATAATAATGAAACCCAGGTAAACACAAAACACAATTACTTTCATCAGATACAGGGACAGTTATATTTTTCTAAAAAGAAAATTTGCTATCTTGTAGTGTGGACGCCTGCAGAAGTTGAAATTGTGGAAATTCTTAAAGACGAAGAATGGAACAAAAACATTGACATTTTAAGGACATTTTATTGTAATAATTACATTCCATTTTTAATAAATATGAAAAATTAAGTTATTTTAAAAGTTTTAATAAATTATGCATTAAAACTTGTAATTAGTTTCATTTCAAATAATAATATTGACCTTTGAAGCCATACAAAGTATGAATAAGGTAAGTCATGCATATAAATAAAAGTCATTAAAATTAAGATTTGCCTGTTTATATTACTACCTTAAAAACAATGTTGACAAGTAAAAAATAAGAATTCTTAATTTATTCCACAAACTTTTGTGGTTCTTGTACCTTTCCTTGGTAATTTGTTTAGGTGTTTGAGTTAATAACTTGTAACCGAATTAGCCAAAGGAGTAGTTGTCAAAAGAGAAACGGCTGCCGATATATTGTGACTATGGCTTTGAGATTTGTTTATTTCGTTAGAAAGCATATTTTACTTGGCTTGTAATTTTTTTTTCTTTTATATATAATAATTGAAGAACGGATTGACATTGTTAACAGACATATTATTTTTTTAAGTACTTTATTTTTACCTTAAACTGTTTTATAGAGGGATATTATATCAACACTTGTTTATGTCAGAGCTGACCAGGATCATAGCTGTAGTTTTGTAAATTTGTTTTTTTTAAGCATTCATACAGTACACAAAATAGTTTAGGCTAATATGCATATGGTTCTAAACCCCTAGAAAACTATTAGCAAATTATAAAAATAATAGTCCATAATATATACAAGTTTATTAAAAATATGAATATTTATAAATCTATTTACAATAAAACATCTTATATAAAATATCTTTTTTATTCTTACAAATATTTTTAGTCGCTGTCATCTGAAGAGTATGAGTGTTCTACAGATTTAATCAGTGGGAACTGCAAATTTGTGAGAGCTCCGATCACTTTTACAATGGTGGTGGCATGAGTTTGAAGCGTGTGGGGTATAAAATTTAAAATCTTATAGCACTTCATTCTGCGAATAGCCCTTTCCACATGTATCCGGGCTCTTGATATGGTCTCTGTTTGGTATACTTGTGCAGGAGTAAATTGGGCAGTCATTAAAAAGGGTGGAATGTTTAAATGTACACCAGGTGGCAAAATGTCTTTCAACAGAAATCCCTTATCTGCTAATATTAAATCACCATCATTCATTTGTTTTAAAATTTCTGAATGCTGCACAATTTTTTTATCTGATGTCGATCCAGGGTACAGATCACTAATAAATGTTACAACACCGTTTGGAGCAACACCTATTAAGTCTTTCCACGTATTCCTATGTTTATATGTGCTGTAAGTAGCTTTTTGAGTGGCCATAGAACTTCTAGGAGTCATTGTTGCTAATTCAGTACAGTCAATAATAATCCTACAATTAGTGAATGTACTAAAACTACTAGGTAAGCAAGTTTGATTTTTTTTACGGGATGGTATTTCTGACATAATTTGCTTATAAATTATTTCATGCAAAACAAATCCATGTTATTACAACATTTGTAACAGTTGCCTGTGAAACATTATATAAATGAGCAAGATGTTCATGTGGAAAATTCTGTCGTAACTTCATTAAGCACATCAGTAATTGATCTCTCTTTGAAATTTTCTCTACATTCCATTTGAGGTAATAATTGATTTCTATGGGTTCTAATAAGTCATACAAACTATTAAAAATGCCTGCATTCGGAAGTCCTGTATACAATGAAATCAACTTATCAGAATGACAAATTTCTTCGTAACTAAAGCCACTTCTTTTCTGAGATTTGAGTTTTTCCAAGTCCCTTTTTAGAAAATAATTTTCGGATTCAAGTAACACATTTGAAAAGTTACTTTCACCAGTACCTTGTGATGTGGATGGCTGCGGATTCACATAAATACTCCTATCTAAAGGTATTTCATCAGGTATTTCTGCCTGTATAGGATCATCAATTTTATCTGAATCATCATCCAAACTTACTTCTGTAACTGTGGCCGTGTCATCAGTTGAAGTTTTAACCTTTCTCTTTTTCTTCTCCGGTGATGTAAAACTAAAGCGCTTCTTTAAATTGTGTAAAAATAATTGTGGTCCATTTTCTCTTTTCCCTTCCGGAAAATGACAACTACAAAGAAAGGCGCCTGGACCAGGTTCTTCATTGCGTCTAACTAATGTTTTCCATTTCGTTCTCTCCTTTATTTCTTTTGGGAATTTAAAAAACCTACACTGTTCCCTTACATTGTAATGTTTACATTCAGGAGCCCAACACATTACCATGTTTTCTATAGGTACCTGTAACAATATATGTATAAAATAGCAACAAAATAAACTATTAAAATGCATTAAGAATACTATAAAAAATCTATATTTGAGGTTAGGTTAGGTTAATTTAATTTTTTTTTATATCCATAAAAATAACATCTTACTTACCAATTATTTTTCTAATTATATAAAACAATTCAAATTCTTGTTTTTATAGGTTTTTACGGCTTAAATACGTTTATCTTCACCTTTAAAAGTCGATAGAAAAACAGCATATGCAAAACAACATACAAACAAAGTTTGTTTGGATAATGCACCCTGACCTGTCCAAACAAAATGGCCGTTTCGACGTATGACTAATTATGCGTATTCTGTACCATGGAAATGTTTTTAAATAGGTTCTATGATGGATTCAAATATGCCGCCAAATTCAAAATTCCAATTTATGTAGTTATGCGGAATTTTTGTATTAAGGACACATTTTTAAGTATGTATTGTGATGGATTTAAATATTTCAAATTTTTTATGAAAAAAAGTTGCGTTGCGCACATAAAGTAAATTATATAGTGCGTTCATAAAGTGTGGAAACGATCCATTATCTTACGAGTTAATTATTTATAGAGATAAAACAGGACTTTTTTAGTTCTACTTTTTTTTTAAATAAGTTTTACTTCCACTACCTTACAAAATATGACCTTGGAAAATAATGAACTCTTAAGATAATGGAGAGTTTCCACACTTTATGAACGCACTGTATAATAGAATGTGATTATTAGAATTAATAATTAATATTTATTTTGATACCTTTACTGAGAGTTATTTTTTTTTATATATATATTTTTAAATAAATAAAACCAATGAGAGGGAAAATAAAAACGAATAGGTACAATAGCATATGTTTACTGGGTTTATTTAAAACATTTAAATACAAATGTATTAAAATTACTAATTAAAAAAAATATGTATTATGTATATTTTTTGAAAAGATGCATGGTTATATTATACATGATAACCTAACAGTTAAATAAAGTTCAATACATTTTTCTGGATGTCGAGAAGTAAACCTTTGATCTAATATCCATTAGACATTGAAACTTTTCTAGGTCTGGCATCACATTGTCACGGTCCAAACGTATTTAACAGTTTTGTAGTAAACATAAAACAAAAATTTAAATTACTGTTCTGTATACAAATTAATAGCTAATATACTCACAGGGGCCTTCCCCCATTCCTTTATATCAAATGACAACTAGCTTCTGCACCCTAAAAAACGGTAAAAAAATATATTGATAGCACACAAAACTTGAATATAAAATATGGAATTTTTTTGTAACTAAATGTAATTTTTATCTAGAATACCTGAAATATAATTTTGGTGGCATGGCTCAGTTTAAAAATTTAAACAATATACACAACATTAAGAAGAATAGAATATTAAAATGTTTTATTACAAACTTTCACCTTTCCAAACCATATCTACCGAAGCCTAAACCAAAACCTTACCAAAAACCATAAGTAGTATAAGAATAAAGCACTACGAAGAAAGTATCCAAAATATGAAAAAACCACAATCCACTTTGTTATACTTGTATACAAAAATCAAGAGTGACTAAAACTTAAAAAAAATTAATAAGAGTTTTATTTTTTATTTGGATAGTATGTCTGTTTTTCAATTTTTCGTTTTTTATTAATGCCCTGACAGTTCTCTTGTTCCAAAACCATTCTATTTCTACATTTTTGGAAATCAGTCATAAATCTAGCAAATGAATTTTCATCTAAACTTCTACCAAAGCTACAAATTTCTTGTAATGCAATCTACAAATTATATAGGATGTAATAAAAACACAAATTATATTTTGATATAACTACTTCTCGCCTTTCTTCAAAATTAATTATTGAATTATTAACTTCCATTTTTGAACTCTCCTAAATAAAGTGGGTTACATCATCTTGATAATTTAGCTGACTAATTGTAGGCTCTTCAACACACAAAACATCATCCTCATCCTCTCCAGTATTTAAGGAACCTAAAACAGACTCGCTTCTCTCCTCAAACAAAGCTACAGCATGTATATGTTTACACAGCACTGTTTTTACAGCATTCTCTGGACACTGACATTGATATCTATGTAAACATATTTTACATTTATTACAATACCCAGTACGACATTGTATATCACATACTTCATTATAAGACACGACATAATATTTATTACTCACTGAAGATTGCACTTTGAATTTTCCAAATTCCAAAACTTCTACCTTATCATTCATACTTTCTGCTTTTTTATGGGCTTCTACAACAATTTTGTGTTGATAATTATTTGCATTTGGCCTTTCAGCAATAATTATCTTTTTCCACATCTTCTCATCTACAAGTTCATCCAACAAATCCAGCAACTTTTCAACTCTAAAAAAATTTGAATCATATTTTAATTTTATTATATCAACATTTTGCATTACACGTTTTGTCTAAGTGATAAAAGTATTTTTACCTAAGATTACGTCGTCCACTCATTTTGTTATATTTCAATACTTTATTTAAACTTTCAATAGCCATATTTGTATTTATTCCTACATTAATTCTGTAACAATGGGCCCATGTCATGATCCTTTCTTCACTCTGGAAATAGTAGCTAAAAACAAATATCACTGTTCGATTTATTTTTTTTTATATATAGCCTATATTCTTTACTTTTGTAAGTATTTCAAAAAATCATTTTCATCCTCCTCTTCCAAATGCCTGAAATAGTTTTCCTTTAATACCATAAAATTTGTAATATTAGTTTCTTTTAATATTCTTTTCATTTTGTTCTTCATTTCTTGTCTATTTTCTGCCTTCTGAAGTTTTGATCTACCTTGGATGTTCCAATTCTTGATTATATGCCATGAACAAAGAAGTCTTCTGGGTTTTTCATAGAAATTCATAGCCTTGATCCATGCGTTATAGTATTTTGGGTCATCATCACTCATTATATATTCTGTCTGAAGTATCTCCCCCAGTCTTGATTGAAGTGCCCTAAAAAAAATTTCTTGAATTGTTTGATCTAACCTGTTTGAAAGTAAAAATGCCACTGGAAATCCCATATTATTCTCATCCTTAATAAGAAGTATTGTAAGATCCAAATTTCTTCGGTTTGTTCCATGCGTTCCATCAATACAAATGATCCTTTTACAGTCCCTTAATTTCTTTTCCATAACACCATTCATATAACCCACTGCAAAATCTTTATCCTTTAATCCAGGGTAACTTTCACCTGAAAATAAAAACCCAACCTATACCTTCACCATCTAAACCTTAACCCTATAAAAATTACATATTTTTAAATGTATTTTTATGTACATACCAATTCTTTTGAATAAAAATGCATGGTTTTTTCCTTGCCTGTTCCATTCTTCAATTTTCAAAGCAGTAGCAGTAGCTGTCATATCATCAGCGTCCCTTTTTTTGTCAACATTATACTTCCTTATTAAATATGCTAAGTCTCCTCTTGTTATCAAGTTTATTCTTTCTATTGTATTATTTTGAATTTTTCTGGCATCTTGAATTATCCTGTTGTTTGTCACCCCTGCAGTTAATTGTCCAACTACAATATTTTCTTCAGCCTTTGACAGTCTCTTTGTTCTTAGCTCATCTGCATGTCCGACATGAGTTTCAAGAAATTTTACTTGAACTGATCCTAATAAAAAATATTAATAAAATTAACAATATTAAAATTATTAAATGAATACTACTAATTACCACATGTTAATACTTTCACTAGAATTCTTGAGGGGCACGTTCCTCGGATGCGAATACTTCCCCCAGATTTTATATTTCGTACTTTACATGAGCCACTAAATCCTAAAAATAAATTTATGAAATACACATATTTAACAAGTAAAAGTTGATACAACCTTTGAAATCACTTCTGTTACAATTATAAAATATGCGTTCTTCACCATTTTTAAATTTGTTTCTTGTCTGACAAGCATAATTAACTTCCTTATTTTCCTGTACTCTCCAAGATGTAAATTCTTCAAAATTCTTAAAATTTAAAACAGATTCTTTAATAGATATATGGTGAATATCAACCAAATGTTTGTTTAAATAATTATAATAAGAAAAATTCTCCATATTGGTACAAATTGGACACATAATATGTTTATTTTGTCCCTGTCCAGTAGATTCTGGGTGAAATTTCCTTAAGTGCCTGTTTCTTGTAGATGTACTTGAAAATTCAATTTCACAATATTCACAAATCACATTCTGTTGGCTGTAAAATAAATTTATATTATAATCTTAATATTCTTATCTTGAAAATGTCACAATATAAAAAATAATTACCTCCCCTGTGATTCCATATTTTCTTGCTGTAAACTGCAAAATAAATTTAGTTTATGTTCAAAATTAAAAATGCTGAAACGTTAAGTAAATAAATTATTGAAATTCAAAACCACTATAAAACTAAACCAACTTAGTTAATGTCGTAAATATTAAAATTAGCAATTAGAACTGCTGTTGTATTTATTTTTTTCGACTCTAATATGCACTCAACAAAATTGTAGGTACAATGATAAGATTTATAGATTTAGATTATCAGTGAATATCACCAATTCACCAAAACAACGAAATCTGAAATCTAAGGTTAGGTTAATTACCGTAAAAGCCTTAACGAAATTGACATACATTGGAATTTTGAATTTGGCGGCATATAAAGACAACCGTGGCAATTATGTGCCTGAAAATATACTTAAATTTGAAAATTATGATAAGCAGCTAAGGGTTCCCTTTGTAATTTATGCTGATTTTGAATCAATCTTAAAGCCTATAGACACTTGCGAACCAGATCCCGAAAAAAAATTTACTATACCCACATATCAACATGAGCCGTACTCTTTTACATATTTGATTAAATGTTCCTTTAATAATTCGTTGACAAAATATGTAACTTTTACGGGTGAAAATGCTGGTAGTAAATTCGTGAAACGATTAGAGGACGATGTTTTGACTATTTATGATACGTATTTAAAAGACGTCGTCCCTATGCACCCACTGTCTAATGACGAAATAGATGATTTTAACAAAGCCGTTGTATGCTCTATTTGCGATGAGGCTTTTCAGGAAAGCGATGTTAAAGTGAGAGATCATTGCCATGTTACAGGTAAAAAAACGCCTGGCGCCGCGCACAGCAATTGCAATTTAAATTATAAAATCCCAAAATTTATTCCAATATTTTTCCATAATTTAAGTGGGTATGACAGACATTTATTTATAAAGAATTATATGGCGAAGGTGAGAGGGCCGAAGTCATTGCTCAAAATAAAGAAAAATATATTTCGTTTACTAAACCGCTGTACACGCATAGCTATGTACATATAGATGCTAAACTAAGAAACAATTTTATAAAACTTAGATTTTTGGATAGTTACAGATTTTTAGCTGATTCTTTGAATGCGCTGTCGGAAAACTTACCATCAGAGTATTTTATCGAAACAAAGAAACACTTTGCAGAAAAAGACAAATTTGATTTAATGAGGCAGAAGGGTGTGTTTTCATATAATTTCATGGATAATATGGAGAAATTAGATCACCCAACATTACCTTCAAAAGATGGGTTTTATGATAAATTAAATGAATGTCATATATCCGACGAGGACTACAAAAGGGCGCAGAAAGTTTGGGATAGTTTTAAGTGCAAAACTTTGGGGGCTTATTCTGATTTATATTTAAAATCGGATGTTTTATTGTTATGTGATGTATTTGAAAACTTTAGGGATGTATCACTTAAAGCATACAAGCTAGATCCGGCGCAATATTATACATCCCCTGGTTTGTCATGGGATGCGATATTGCGCTACACCAAGGTGGAATTGGAGCTTCTGACGGATAGAGATATTAATTTTTTCAAAAATAGTATACGTGGCGGTATTAGTCAATGCGCGGAAAGGAAACATGTTGCCAATAATCCGTATTTATCCGAATATAATCCTTTCGAGCCGAAGTCTTCCATACATTATGTCGATGCGACAAATCTGTATGGATATAGTATGAGCCAGCCTCTACCCATGGGGGAATTTGCTTGGTTATCGCCTGAAGAAATTAATCAATTCAACGTAATGTCGATTAATGATCTCGGTGATTACGGCTACGTATTAGAAGTTGATGTAACATATCCGGACTACCTTCATGATAAACTACCATTTTTAGTGGAGAATGTAATTCCACCTAATTCCAAAACTGAAATTCCTAAGCTGGTCCCCAATTTATATCATAAAAATAATTATATATTACATTACAAAAATTTTAAGCAGGCCGTAAGCAATGGGTTGCTTGTAACTAAAATTCATCGCGCTCTGAAATTTAAGCAATCGCGTTGGCTGAAAAAATATATAGATCTTAATACATACATGAGAAACAATGCCAAGTACAAATCCGAAAGTAATCACTTCAAGCGCATGGTCAATTGTACGGGAAAACTATGGAAAATGTAGATGATAGGCGTGATATTTATCTTAAAACCCATTGGGCCAGTAAGAGAAATTCCTCGGGAGCAAACAACCTAATTGCTAGGCCAAATTTTAAGTCTTGTTCCATATTTTCACAACTTTTTGTGGCTATACATATGGGTAGAACTAAAATATGTTACAACAAACCGTTGTACGTAGGTTTCACAGTGCTGGAATTATCAAAAGTAAGAATGTAGGATTTCTATTATGGCACATTAAAGAAACAGTTAGGCGATAAAATTTCCTTACTTTACACAGATGCGGATAGTTTTGTTCTAAAGGTTAATACAATACATTTTTATGTATTTATGGCGGAACACATTGAACATTTCGATACATCCAATTACAAGATCGATAATAAATTTAACCTACCAGTAACCAAACCAATACTGGGGAATTTCAAAGATGAATATCTAAATCAAGCTACAGTATATTTTTAGGTATAGGCGCCAAGGCCTATTATATTAAATCAGATGAGAAAGAGAGTAAACTGCGAAGGGCGTGAAAAAATGTATAATAAAGAATAATTTAAATATGTCTGATTATCAAAAAATTGTAGAAGGTGGGGGCAAGATATTTGGAAAAATGAATACAATCAGGAGTAAGTTACATGATATATATATACGGAAATAAAAAACAAAGTTGCACTATCTTACAACGATGAGAAAAGGTTTATAATACCAAATACCATAAAAACTCTACCGTGGGACCAAGACATTCAGGATTATCGTAATGGCCCTCGAAAAACTTTAGCCGATTTAAAGGCGGTTTCGGCGGTTTGGGGGATGCTACTTTTTTTTCCCTTTTTTTTCTTTTTTTTTTCGATTAAAAAATTTCATCAATGCTCTCCCCATTCTCTCCCCACTCTCTCGTACTCTTTATGTGTACTATACATACCCAGCACCCGGGCTCTAAAACTCAGTCTGTCGTAGATCACTACCAAAGACAGTCATGGCCGATGTCATTGAAATTGCAGAATGCGACTCGACATCTCAAATTATTACAGGGGTATGAGCAGATTCGGTTGATCCTTGTGATTCAACAACGGGTCTAAGACCTCGACAGCCATCGAACTCGCCCGGCCCATGCAACTCCCGAGTCCTAATTCTGGACGAATGGTCGTATGACACCGAATCGAACACTGAGTCGGACGACTCACTTTCCGACGACTCGATGTCAGACTCGGATGGCGATTCTGACTCGAAGTAGGGCGTCTGTCTTCGTCCAAAAACAGTTCTTTTCAGGACTCACAAAAAAACTTAGAACCAACAGAAAACTATTCGATACCCGTTATTTACAACTTGAGACTGTGAGAGACTCCCACTATCTCCCCTCCACTCCCCACTCTTTTCCATCTCTATATATACGGAGACCAGCAGTAAGAAATTCAGTTTACATCAGTTAGCTGAGTAAACTACTTAATTTTCTTCTCAAGTTATTTTTTCAGTAATCAACAGTTTTTGACCATGACTTCAATCGAAGAGACAACCGCCGCTACGAACAGCATCCTCTCTGAAGTTGAGGAAACCAACGCCGCCGCTAACAGCCAGTGTGTGACATCCCGTTACCGGCTCCGTTACCGGCTCCGTTACCGGCCCCATTACCGGCCCCATTACCGGCCCCATTACCGGCCCCATTACCGGCCCCATTACCGGCCCCATTACCGGCCCCATTACCGGCCCCAATAGCGAGGACGACTTTCAGACGCCGAAGAAAATTTCTGTACTCAGCGATGTCCGTCTTCCTGCGCTACCAGTCACGGCGGTGGAAAAATTGCCGAAAAGCAAACTTATCGGCACAACCGATGATGCGCCCTGTAGGTCAAAGCCCACGAGACCAAAAGTGGTTGTGCCGAAAAGTAGGAAGCCGAGGGCCGCAAAGAAGCCAAAGGCCGCGTCCGTAATTAAGTTAAAGGCCGTAGCCTCAACAAGTGCGGCTGCACCAATCCCGCAGCCCTTAATTGATGATGAAGCCAGTATGATGAGGGATCTTGACTCCGTTCCCCTCATCATAGAAAATTATCAAACGCGGCTAAAGGTGGATAGATAGCAGATGGGCATCACCAAATCGACTCTTAAACAGCTGAAGATAGAGGCCGATGGTATGGCGAGTCACATACAAGCAACCTTAGCGCCACTTCAGCGCGAGACTGAAGGATTGGCTGATGAAGATGCCCGCATTCAATGGCACTTGGCCGACTTGCAAACGCAGATGGACGAGGCGGTTCATCGCGAAAGTATTGTACGGCAAAGGCAGGAGGTTGTGGGCATTGAAATTGCTAGGGTCAAAGAGATCCAATCGGAGTATGAAAAAAAGAAAAGTGACTATGATACGATGGAGGGGCGGTATCGCGAACTAAGTGAGCGGGCGCGCGCTAGGAGGTTGTTTTATAAACAGATAATAGGACACATATTTTTGAATCAGAACAGGTAGACATTTTTTAGTATTCGTTAGTTTGTTAGTTGTGGAGATATGCCTACTGGGGAGCTAACCACGTTAAAAAAAAGGAACGCGTCATGAGTTCTATCTCCATATATTATAAATAGTTTATGATGCTATACTAGTTGTAATATATAAGATGATGTGGAAACGAACTCCCTAATCAGAACCAAACAAAACTAACTCACATTAAAGCACCCGCTGCCAGCACTTACAAAAAAAACATTTCTTTTTAGAATAAAAAAAATACCTGAAGTGTGGTTTGGCGATCTATCTTTCTTTATATATATATATATATATATATATATATATATATATATATATATATATATATATATATATATATATATATATATATATATATTGTTATAAAACACTCTGCATAAAAAGCTTTATTTTATAATAATAATAATCATAATAATAATAATAATGTTAATATGTGAAAAATCTGTTAATTTGCCACAGATATGAGTAAATAGTAAAATAACACCCTATATAACAAGTTTTAGTTAAAAAGAAATGTCAAAGATGAATGACAAATTAATTAGAAATTTTCGATTTGGTGTCAGATACAAATTTGAGAAACCTTGTCACTCAGATTTAATTTATTCTCTAAAATATTATATTAAGTAAGCAAATTTCATAGGATTTTGTATATGGTAGTTCCAATCATGAGTATAGGTCTCATTTTATAAATTTGTGCGGAGCTAAACAGAAATGTGGTTCAGTACCTTGTGGCAGCAGTAGCAGAGCATCGATTTTCAGTATGCAAATATTAGCATACTCATTGGACTGAAGTTTTCCGACTGTGAGTACTTTTTAATATTTGTGAAAACGGAATAACTGCTTGAACTGTTACAGAACAAAGTAGTAAAATAATTTCGAAATTTGTATAGATTAATTACTTTAAATTTGAAAAGTATAGTACTGTAAATACTATTACGATATTTTTTCTGTATTTAATTTTAGATTATTTTTTTCTCATAAGGTGTGAATGTGAGGTATGAAAGGATAGTAGTTATTATAAATTAGTAGATATAGGTAAGCAATTTTGAAACTGTTTCTAATGTTACATTGTGTTTGACAAATAAAAATATATTTGAAAGATTTGATTTAAAAAAAAAATTGTCAATTTGTTTACTTAATTATACAGGAAGGTCCTATTTTTCTTTTTAATAGTGAGTTGGCAAAATTAAATATTTCTAAATTTATTTTTAAATTATTGGTTAACTTACATGAACCACCCCTGAGAGCAAGACAATCCGCTCTAATGATGTAACATAATGGCTAGCCAAGGCAAATAATAATAATAATAAAGTAAATTTTTTAAAATGTAGTGTTATTAAAACAAACTATAACATTACAATTTGGCACCTAGCAACGTAGGGCAGTAAAATTAAACAGTGGCGTACAGATAAATAAAAAAAAAGTGTCCTGTAAATATTAAAGTAAAGTTGTGTTTTAATTTATACAAAGTATAAAGTGTTTGATAGCTAGGTTGTGATTGTGTTTTTCCAAAGAAGTGATTTTAATTAGTATTTAGTGTTAAAGTAAATAGAAAAATGGAAGAAGAAAAGGGTAAGAAATTAAGCGAATTAAGAGTAATCGAATTAAAGGTGCAATTAGAAAAAAGAGGCCAGGAAGCAATAGGACTGAAGAAAGAATTAATGGAAAAACTGTATGATCTATTAATTGAAGAAGGGCAAGATCCTGAAAAGTATTTATTTACTGAACAAGTGAAACATGATGGGAAAACAGATATGTCAGAGGAAGAGGAAGTGACAGAAATTGAGAAACAATTAAAAAATAATGAATTTCAAGATACATCAGATATACCAGACAAAAAAAAAAGAAGTGCAAGAGAGAAAAGAGAAAGAAGATAACAATGAAATAATTAAAATGTTAAGAAAAATGGAAGAAGAAAGAATACAAGATATAAAAAAAATGGAAGAAGAAAGAAAACAAGAAATAAAAAAAATGCAAGAAGAAAGAAAACAAGATATGAAAAAAATACAAGATATTGGGAAAGAAATTAAAAAGGAATTTAAAGACGGAATAGAACGAATGGAAAAGAAGTTTGAAGAGATGGAAAGGAAACAACAAAATATAGAACAGAAAGTGACAATACAAAATACAAAAATTGAACAGACAGAGAAGGAAATTAGAAGAGTTGACAAAAATGTAATAAATAACAGTAAAAATATCAATTCAATAGAAAAACGTATGGAACAAATGGTTCAAGACAATTGGAAAATAGCAGAAGAAGAGAATTTGAAGACAAGAAAACAGGCAGAACAAAATTTTAAAGAAATGAAAAAGGATATTCAAGTGAATGAGAAAGAAATTAAAAAGTTAGAAGAACATATTAAAGAAGGTTTTAAATTACACGAAGAAATAATTACAGCAGAGACAAATGATACAAAGTGGAAAATAAGAGAAATTGAAAAGAAATTAGTTCAAGATAAAGAGGAATATAGAAAAGAAATAGAAAGTAATATAAGACGAAATCAAATTATAATGACGAAGACTGGTGGAATTGATAACATGATGAGATTTAATGGTGATAATAAAATGCATTCAAAAGACAAAATTAAAATACCAAGAATAAATCATATAAAAAAGGAATATAAGAAGAAAACAGCAAGAAAGAACATAATTGGAGAAAAATGGGGAAAAATATACAAAAATAGGAGATTAACTGAACAAGAAAGAGTTAGAATCAAAGTCAAAGAAAAAAAATATAAAACAAAATAAAAAGGGGAATAGAAATTTTAAAATTGAAGATAATAACACAAGGCTATGGAAAATGAATTCGTAAAAATGGAATAATATACAATTTACAGTATAGGATAGATAAATTATATAAAACTGAAATAAATGGTGGAATAATATGTAGGAAACAAAATAGACAAATTTAAATAATTTAATTGACTAAAATAATCTAACATAATAATAATTATAAAAAAAGGAATAAATAAAAATTAAAATATGAACAAATTAATAAAAATTTATAAAATACCTTGGTATAGAAAAGAAAATGAAGAAACAGGAAAAGAAACTAAAAATTATAAATATGATGAAGAGATTATAAATAAATAAATAAATAAATAAGCAAATTAAGATGTAGAATATTAGAAGAAGAAAGAATTGATGTTTGAAAATCGAATATTTTAGAAAGGAATTGCAAGAGTAGTTAAAAATTAAATTAAAGATTAGGAAGGAAATGTGTTAAGTTTTTAGGAGAATAAATGAAATATGTGTATTGTGAAAAATATGAAATAATGAAATAAAATATGAGTGATAATGATGATTTATGGAATGAATGCGAAATAATATAATGAAATGAATAAATAATTATGAAGAAAAATGTGATGAATAATATGTGAAAATGGAGTGAAAGTAATAACTTAAGGAATAGAATGGATTATGAATAGAAATATGGAAAAGTGAGGAAGAATAAATACACAAAAGATGGACGAAATAATTAGCAAAACAATTTATAATAGAGAAAAACAAGTAAAGTAAAGACAAATTAAAAATATAACAGTAAAAAGAGATTTGAAGAAGAGTATCATGAAGAAGTTAAAATGATTAATTATGAAATATGAAAATTTAATAAATAAAGAGATGAGTTGCGAATTATAAAAATAAACTACAAATTGCCAAATTCTGAACCATATGATTGTAAATAAAATGCCTGTTAATAGTTATTTACTCAAAGAAGTCAATAGCGGAAAAATCCGTGGGGTGTTTCATATCAATCAGATATACAGATATGAGGAATAGACTAAAAAAAAAAAAATCAATAATTATGAAATATTGCCTAAATAAATAATAATATTATTAACCAATGAATTATTTGTAAACAGTAATTTTACAGAATTGTACATATGTAAATAATATTCTAGGGACTTGCAAACAATAGATTTATCATAAAAATTGTGTGTTGATAAAATTTTTCTAGAACAAATTTTAATTAACACAAAATTTTGGGAAATTGTTATAAAACACTCTGCATAAAAAGCTTTATTTTATAATAATAATAATCATAATAATAATAATAATGTTAATATGTGAAAAATCTGTTAATTTGCCACAGATATGAGTAAATAGTAAAATAACACCCTATATAACAAGTTTTAGTTAAAAAGAAATGTCAAAGATGAATGACAAATTAATTAGAAATTTTCGATTTGGTGTCAGATACAAATTTGAGAAACCTTGTCACTCAGATTTAATTTATTCTCTAAAATATTATATTAAGTAAGCAAATTTCATAGGATTTTGTATATGGTAGTTCCAATCATGAGTATAGGTCTCATTTTATAAATTTGTGCGGAGCTAAACAGAAATGTGGTTCAGTACCTTGTGGCAGCAGTAGCAGAGCATCGATTTTCAGTATGCAAATATTAGCATACTCATTGGACTGAAGTTTTCCGACTGTGAGTACTTTTTAATATTTGTGAAAACGGAATAACTGCTTGAACTGTTACAGAACAAAGTAGTAAAATAATTTCGAAATTTGTATAGATTAATTACTTTAAATTTGAAAAGTATAGTACTGTAAATACTATTACGATATTTTTTCTGTATTTAATTTTAGATTATTTTTTTCTCATAAGGTGTGAATGTGAGGTATGAAAGGATAGTAGTTATTATAAATTAGTAGATATAGGTAAGCAATTTTGAAACTGTTTCTAATGTTACATTGTGTTTGACAAATAAAAATATATTTGAAAGATTTGATTTAAAAAAAAAATTGTCAATTTGTTTACTTAATTATACAGGAAGGTCCTATTTTTCTTTTTAATAGTGAGTTGGCAAAATTAAATATTTCTAAATTTATTTTTAAATTATTGGTTAACTTACATGAACCACCCCTGAGAGCAAGACAATCCGCTCTAATGATGTAACATAATGGCTAGCCAAGGCAAATAATAATAATAATAATAAAGTAAATTTTTTAAAATGTAGTGTTATTAAAACAAACTATAACATTACAATATATATATAAACTAAGGAATCTTGGGATTTTCAGCAAAAATCTTACAATTGTGTACTCTTTTAAGTATTTATTCCAAGCTTTCGACAAGCTACAATATTAATTTTTACAGAGGTTATAAGAAACAATTTTGAAAAGACATATACTTACAACTCAGTGAGAATCGTTGCGTACATGTGGTGTTATATTAATAAAAAATTTACGGTACATCACAAAACGAGACAAAAATGGTTGATAACAATCCTGTTAGCCAAAAAGTTTATATTTTTAATTTTACGTTAGGGCACATGGTCAAATTTTTAAAATAATTAATAAAATTCACATCTAACACCGTTCGGTACTAGAAACGAAAATGAAACTTTTTTATGTTACTATTTGAACTATTTTTAGCGTGGGTACAAAAAGTCAGTTGTCATATGCCTGTCAACCGTCAGTCAAACAGTAGGAAAAAGAAGAAACCGTCAATGGCCTATGTCACCTAAGCACTAACAGTTCAACATCTCTGATACTGCCAAACTGATAGTTGAGAGTCATATGATGAAATAAATTATTTAAATATTTTATATATTAAATGTCAGAAATCATTGCAAGAAGGTATTACGGATAAAATTATGATTTGTATTTCAAGATGTCACTAATCCTATAAGCGACGTCACCCTCTGAGTGAACCATCCCAATATATATATATATATATATATATATATATATATATATATATATATATATATATATATATATTGATATAGTTTGTATTAGTACTTAGATGTAATTATTTATTTTATTTCTTATTTTATTTATGTTGAGCGCCTTTATACATATCTACTAATATCAAACTTTATCAATTTTTTTTTTATTAGACTAAATTGCAATTAGTTAAATGATCATGTTGGAATTTTACCAAGATTATACTCTTTAACTACTCACCTTTTTTTATTCAGATATGTACGAGCAGGAGACTTTTCTTCAGAGGTGTCGGTTCCACAATAATAATCAAATTTTATATTTTATATTTTATCTTTTTTTTTTTATTTAAACCCCAAATCAAAATAAATTTGTTTTAAAATTGAACATATGTTTTTATTCAAATAAAACTTTCAAAAATTGTCAAAACATTCCTTGGAATAAGAATAAATCAAAAGAAAATGTAAATGAACAACAACTAACGCGAACTCACTATTTCCACTTTTCTACTTGTTGAAATAGTAGTTTGTGCCATAAACGGAGATGTAGTTTGCGTATTGTTGGTTGTCTATCCAAACTACAGTTTACCACAAGACACCGGTTAGATTAGACCTTAATAGCCACTCCCATTTAATTTTAAGTTGCAAAATGACACCACGATCAGACAACAACAAACAATACGGCTCGACTACATTCAATGCTAATAAATAAATTAAACTATGTACACCTAAAACTACCTTATAACTAATTTAGTAAATGTGTTTTAAAAGTGTTCCTCAAATGCCTATTAAAATGAAAGTTTATAGTTTTGTTTGTGAACCAGTTCAGTTCAATGTTAGGTCCGTATTTCGAATAGTGACAAACTCTTGCAGGAATATGTTTAACTGTCTTTATTAATGTTGTGCATATTATGACTCGGCGAGTCGAAAGGGTAAGTAACTTCAGCACTTAGTGTATACTTGTCAAATTATTATTTATGTCAATTACCTTGTAAAAATGGTAGCTCAATATCTTAACTCAGGGCTCCTTTAATCCAGTTTCTTTGATCCAATTTAAATGTAATCTGATTTTTACTTCTTTATCCAAAATTTTTGATGTCTGTCTATCTTGTTGATTTATTATCTTTTTTTTCTCTGGTAACAAATTGTCATTCATTAAGCTAATTTTTCATACTTAAGTTATATTTTTCCTTGTAGATATCACTTTATTTTATTCACCGTTTGTTTTCTTTAACAAGTAACGTTTAAACTGCGCCTTATAACTATTTTACAAATTTTCTCTTTTTATTATTATTATTATTTTTTTTTTATTCATTCTATTTCTTTCATTTTATAAATTTAAGTTTTAAATTTCAATTTTATTTTAGTTTCAAATACAATTCATAAATGGTTGACTAGGTATCAATAATACTATACTGAGTGTTCCTTAAATTCAAGTCTCTACAAATTTCGGTAAGTAAGTAAACCTTTTAATTCAAACAATGTTATTTGTATATAACATCGCATTAACTCTTTTCCAACATGCTCATTGTCACTTTATGCTTTTATTTTCTATAACAACTTCCCAAAATTTGTATCTCTCATTTATTTTGAACAAAAGAAATGAGAATACCAATTTTAACTTTATTTAAATTTTAGTTAAATATTACACTATTTTATTGATCTGATAAATTATCACCAATATCCTCAATTATTCAAGTAATGCAACATAAATGTTTGTACTTCATGCCTATTACTTAATTCTTTCTTTATTTAACCATAAACTATTTAATTATTATCACATATCAACAATATAATCTTCATATTACTCACTATTCTTTCATTATACATTCAAAATTTAATATTTAATATTATCCTTTAAATTACACTTTTCTTACCTTTATGCTACATAGGTTATATTTTAATTGGTGATACTTTATGAGTCTTATCTACTATCTCCCCATTTCACTATTTCTTAATTATTCCTTGAATTTTAACATTTATTAATCATCCTATGCAATTTTAACTCAAGTTTATTTTCCTGTTAATCGTCAAGTCATAGTACTATTTTAAAGTCAATATACTGTTACATTCAAATTAAATTTCACCGTTAAATATTTAATTTTTTTATGAACAAAATTTGTATAGCTGGCTGATATGAAAAATTCCTCTTATTTTAAATGTTATCGGATCGTTTAGAAGATAGCTATTAATACCATTTACATTATCAATAACGTATGGCCCTTCGAAAGGCAACTGAAGCCTTGTACACTTGTTTTCTCTGCTATTAGGGACTCGTAATGCCTTAATTATAACCAATTCTCCTTTATTAAAAGTAACTTGTTTCCTAATATTTTTCATTTTTGTCTTAATAAATTTCTCTCCTTGTCTTTTGAGTCTATTATTTACCTTTTCAATTAGCATTTCATAATTTTCTTTATTTTTAGAAATCCATGGCCTATTTGGAAGAACCTTTTTCATTAGTACTATCGGAGGCACTTCTGTTACAGTATTTGGAACACCATTGATAAATTCTTCAATATTCGACAACTGTTGTTCCTCTCTCTGATGTACCTTTCTGAGGGATTTGAGCTTGGATGTCTGACACTTGTATATGTTGCATAAACATTGGACTTCTTTAACCAACATTTTAACTGTTCATTATTAAAGTAAGTTGCATTATCCATTATACAATAATTTGGTAATCCTATATTAATGAAATAATCTTTTAAACAGTTTTTTACAATTTTTGTGTTTGTTTTCCTCGTAGGGTATAATTTAATAAATTTAGAAAATATGTCCAAGACTATTAAAATATTTTTATTTTTTCTACACTTGGTATAAGGTTTGACATGAAATCAATAGCAATTATCTGCAATGGTTTTTCTGCAGAAATTGTTTTTGGTACATTTTCATTATGCATATTTTTTTCTTTTGCTAACTGACAAATTGCACATTTTGTTGAAATTTCCTTAGATATAGCCAAATCACTTTTAGATATGTAGTTTTCTCTGAATATCAACCAAGTTTTTCGACTACCTGGGTGTGCATATTGCAAATGTAGTTCTGTTAAGATTTCTTTCGTTAGCTCTTGTGTTATGACATATAATTCTGTCTCATTTACAATTTTATAGTAAATCTCATCCTTAAATAATGCTCTTTGTTTTTCCTTATTTTCTAGTTTGGTTTGATCTTCTATTATTTTCAATTTTGAAAATATTCCCTCTTCATTCTTCAATAAATTTACTGCTATTTTAATTTGTTTATTTTTACCCCTCGATTCTTCTTCTATCCTAGTGATTGAGTCTGAAACAATATTTAAGTGGCCAGGAACAAACTTAATTTTAAAATCATACTCTTGTAAGAGTATCATTACTCTGGTCATCCAGCGATGAATCCTATTATTTCCAAATTTATTATTCAATATTGATGTCAGAGCTTGATTATCAGTTTCTATACTAAACTGATTGCCTATTAAATAAAATCTTAACTTAGTTACTGCAAAGATTATACTAGCTAGTTCAAGTTCACTAACACTGTAGTTCTTTTCATGTTTCTTGGTAGTACGAGAAACAAAACATATTGGTACTTCCCCTTCCTCTTGGTATTGCACCAATACACCTGCTAATCTTTGTATCGAGGCATCGGTTTTAAGAATAAAAGGTATTTCATATATAGGGTGATATATTTTGAGATTCTCAACAAATTGTGCTTTTATTTCTTGAAAAGCCTGTTCTCTTTGTGTATTCCATTCCCACTTAGTATTTCTCTTAAGCAGTTCAATTAATGGTATTTCCTTTTGACTTAGGTCAGGAATTAACCTCTTGTAATAATTAAGCATGCCAAGAAATCCTCTTAACGTTTTTAAATTCTTTGGTCTTGCATATTCTTGTATTATTTTTATTCTGTCAGGATCTAATTGTACATAATTCTGATTCAATTTGTATCCTAAATATTTAACTTCACTTTTAAAAAACTCACACTTATTACAATTTAATTTCAGACCAGCGGAGTCCAGTTCCTTCAACACTATTTGCACATGAAATAGATGTTCTTCTGCATTCTTTGAGAAAATTAAAATATCATCAATGTAGTGAAGAACAAATGATTCGTATTTATTTAAAATTTTATGGAGTGCCTTAACTAACGCACTACATGCACTTTGCACACCAAATGGCACAACACAAAATCTGTAAATTTCTCCATCTATAGAGAAACCCGTAAAGTCTCGACTATTCTCATGTAACGGAATAAGCCAGAAACTGTGCTAATTAATTGTTTCGGAAGTTTTAAATATGTTTGGCCCAAATAAAAGCAATCTATATTTCTATGTCGCCCCATGCTAAAATAAGACCTTATAACATCCTGTTTTTCACAAATCACATCATCAAATAAAAATATAGAATTGGGCGGCATCTACTGGTTGAATTATATCTTCATTAATATTAAATGTAAAATAAGCTAGTCCCTTTATCGGCGTCAAAACATTTTGCAAGTACTCATACTTTTTTTGATATAGCGATTTTGGGTAGATATAAATGTTTTCAAACCGCAATCCATTTGGTTAAAGAAGTGGCGATAACATAACATTTGTTTTACCACAATTTGATGGCCCTACTAGAAGGCAGCAACAATGGGCCATGTCTAGGCGCCTTATTTTCACTAAGGCCATCGCCAACATTTTCATCTAAATTCTCCACACAAATACTATTCTCTACTTTGACTATGCGCATTGTTCGGCTGTCTTAAAGTATATAAGCGATAATCCGGCGTATCATTCATTTAAATGCCCGGCATCAAACGAGTGCGATCTAAATTCAAAACAAAGTATGGGAGAGGGTTTGTTAATTACATGATAAATAAATTACCATTTGAGTTGCACATACCCGGATACCAATATTGTTAGCTCGTAACGACCCTAGTATAAACGAATTAGATAAGACCTGTAAAACACATGACATCGCTTACTCTACAAGTGCAAACGATCTAAAATCGAGGCATATCACCGACAAAGAGCTAACGACGCATCAGTTAGTGAAAAAGCGGCCGTCTGGGCAGTCACAAATATCATGAAAGCGAAGCAAAGTTTCGGTATGGGGCATAAATTAAGGGCTAGAAAAAGGCGCCGAAGAACAAACACTAAAAAACGAGTAGCTTTCGGTTCTGGAATTGTCAATAAGATTCGAGGCGCGTTAAAGACGTTTGGCGGTGAACAAATTAATGGAAAAATGCTCAACAAGGTTGCTACATCTTCTCTGAAGGCGGCTCGAAAATATGTCAAAGCAGCTGGGGGTAAAAGAAAAATTAATATTCCTCGCGTTATACCAATACCGAAAACAGGTGGATTTTTACCACTAATCTCTATTTTTGCTGGATTATCTGCACTGGGAACTTTAGCTGGGGCAGCGTCTGGTACTGCCAAAGCAGTAAATACGGCTTAAGCAAATAGGGCGCCGTTAGTAGAAGCTAATCGGCACAATAAAACCATGGAAGCCATATCTCTCGGAATAAATGGTAAAGGATTATATTTAAAGCCCTATAGAAAGGGGTTGGACCTTTATTCGAAACCATATCAGCCAAAAAACTAGTGAATACACTACCTCAAAAACCTCTCAGTAACTTAGACATTAGGCCGGGCCGAAAAAGGCCAAAAATTTTTTTTTTTGAAATCTCGTTTGGCATAGTGAAAATTTACTGCTAAATTACTAACCATTAAGCTAATTTTTTTTTTAATTTTAAAAAAAAATTTTAGTCGCGCCCCGGGGGGTGAAAAAAAATTTTTTTTAATTTTTTTTTAGAACTGGCATAGTGAAAAACTGATAGCTTATAGCTTTCTTACAATACACAAAAAATTTTGTTTAAATATATTAATATTTAACCGCGCCCCTGGACATTTAAATATTTAGCCCAACCTACAATACAGCTCTCAGCTTGAAAAAATGATGACTGATTTATATCTTGACCTAATTAAGTACTGCAACAAATGTGTAATTCTAGCCATCATTTTATCAACCCACAACTCGAGGAGGTGGCTGTATGTCGAGTTCGTCTTTATATTGAACCACATAGGTGCGTACACTTCCATAATAAACTGTACTAATAAAAGAAGGTTTTGGGAAGGATTGCAAGTAGCCACATACAAGCGCAATATTCGGTTAGCTGTGGTCAGCCAACGCGCGTGATTAATTTTTCCCGGATCTCTTTTAGACAAAGCTTCGGAACAGAAACCTTCCTTAATAGCACAACAAATTTGGTAGAGATATCGCTGGTCTGTACTCAAGTCCTTGCCGTCAACTTTAGGTAAATTGATATCAATTGACTGAAACTTTTAAATAGGCTTGGTTTCGCATGTTGTCAGTAAGGAACCAACTGGTCCCGAAAAAGAGTTTGGACCTTCTGTTTGGCCATCTAATTGTAGAAGCACGTAGCGTAAGGGTAGTTCGTTAGCATGCAACAAACAGATTATCCATTGAAGGGGCTTTCCAATTTGAACTTCAATTGTTCTGATTGCACCAGCTTTCTAACCCGTGTTGACGTTCGTACCATCACATCCTATTGCCTTAAGTTTTTCTGCGTTGACGAAGTTTTCTTTCATAAAGGATAAAATGTTTTTGGCTATGTTTGCAGCATTAACTGGCGAATTTATTTCAAAATGACCAAAATATTTGCTTCCAGGCTCTTCTATTAATGTAACATGTTTCTCTTGTTTAACAATACGGCGGCCTTCGATTTGCTTCATTGTCTGGTCTTTTCTTCCGTCAAAGTATATCGCCTCAACATCTTTCCTTTCCTTGGAAGCTTTTTTTTGTACCTGTTTTCTCTTTCTTTTTAATGCTCGACGTACCTTATTTTTATCCACTACATTATCTGGATCATCGGAAACTAGTCCAAAATCTTCAAGGGTGGCTGTGTGGTTTGATGCACCAGTCATATCGGCAATTTGGGCTAAATTTGGCAATGCAATTCTGAGTTGAGTGGATGTTTTTGTGGACGTAATTTGCTTTTGTGGTTTTTCTAGAGAATATGACCACTTAAAGTCTTGATCTTTAGCAAAGTCTTCGCCGCTGGACGGAATTTTAGGACTAGTTTCAACAGGTGAGCCTGAGCTGTAATCAGATTTCTGGCTACTTTGTGAAGGCATAGAAAGTTTAAGGAGCCTTTTATTCCGTTCTTTGTATTTTTTAGTAGCCACCATATCAGACGTTTGGCTGTCGAAGGCAATGAACGTTGAATTCTGTCTTTCTTTTTTAGGTTCTTTTCAGTAATTACCTTATCTACCCCTGCTACTTGCATTTTTCTGTCATTCCTTTGGTCTGTCAAAAATTTTTGTTCCAACAAGGGCACTTTGTAATTTCTTTCACACTTACAACATTCAAAACTACTGCATTTACACGAACATATGTCAAATAGCTTCTTAGATTCCATCTTAAAATCTTCCACTTTTTGTAGAATAAATGGCGATTTTCGTGATTTCAGTGGTTTTCTTATATTGCGATGTTTATGATATGCCAATATCATTGCAATTATGCGTTTGGTACTAACAGTTAGGAGTGATGCATGTTTCCATATACTTTCAATTTTTTGGGCAACCAGTTTTGCAACTTCCCATTCAGGCGGCTGCTTGCTCGAATTTCCCTGCATCTCTTTTCTTGAAAATAGATAACAACGAAACATATCTTCTTTAGTTGGCAAGCAAACTTTGGACTCCAAATCGCAAGGAGCACCAAATATTGGACAAGCGTCTGTTTTTCTTGTTTTAACTTTATCCATATTGTTCTTACACAGATGAACACAAAAAACAGGGAAAACCAAAATCAAATTAGTGATTATGTTTTCAAATTGCACCTAAAATATCACTAACGCTTACTTATTAAAAATAAATATTGTTTTTAAACAGTCAAACACAAAAACAGGAAAACATTAATTATAAATAAAAAGCTAACAAAACAGAAGTAATGCACTACACGACACGACCGAGATGTTCTCCGTAACTCATTACTAACAAGAATAAAATAAACAGTCGATATGTTGCATCACGCGTCGCAAACAATGCAGGCAGCGCATCGGTGACGTGACGACGCAGGGGCGAACTAATATTAATTATACCAGTATTCAGAGGCGAATATCTTTTTTTTTGTCACAAGTTAACCAAGGAGTTTTAATTATTTATTTTTGTAATAGTTTACCACGATAAATTTTTTATTTATTTTTTAAAAAACGCCAGGGGCGCAACTAAATATTAAAATAATATCTAGTAATTTTTTGCTATGCCAGCTCGAAAAAAAAATTTTTTCGCCCCCTCCGGGGCGCGGCTAGTTTTTTTTTTTTTTAATTAAAAAAAAAACGATATTGTTTTCTACCCAAGTTGCAACTTTTTTTTAGTATGCCAACCAAGATTTCCAAAAATAATTTTTTCGGCCCGGCCTATTAGACATACAATTTTATGCTAATAGATTCAAGATCCCATACTTTCGAGGTATGTATATGAGAGATGATTTACCATATTCTGGACCACTAAAAAATTAATCAGCAGTTATCAATCTCGATAGCAGTGCTGGACCTGGAACACATTGGGTGATTTACCCCCACCTACAGATTTAATTAGATATATGTTTAAAGGACGTTCGCCAATACATGAAGCTCAATATAATTATAAACGCTACCAGAAGTTTGATACTGTTTTATGTGGGCATTTCTGTCAGCAATTTCTTCTACCTGAAAAATGAATTCCTGTGCTAAAGAGGTACATTTTTTTGAAAATGAATCTATTTACGTAAATGATGTTCCAACCGTATTTTTAAAACGTGGGTCGATTGGTGTAAACGATAATCCAACATCGAAACACATAATTTGTTGTTTTTGTAAAATTCGAAAGCTGAAAATTGCAACTAAAAAGCGAATTTATAATTTATATAATCGAAAATAGATTTTGGTGCCAGTGTGACTTATTGCCTAGACATATCAACAACATTTCAATTGACATTTACTGGGTCCAGCGTTCTCAGCGCTGACTTTTATCCACCTATCAAATTGGATGTTAACAAACAGTATGGACTCGGATTAATAGGATTTTATTCCTATCATTCTATCAGAAATATTAATCAGGAAAATAATGTTATTTGCCTAGAAGTCGCTCCTTTTGATGGTAGCAAGGTAGTATTAAAAGAAATATTAATTCCACCTGGCGCTTACAAGATTGATGAAATAAATAAGAACATTCAAACCAATATGTGGAAAATCGTATCTCCCGAAATCAAGGCAGAAAAACAAGTAGACTTAGACGATTTGTTTAATTTGGTAGCAAATAACAATACCCTAAAATGTGAAATTACATCTAAATTCGTCATCCGATTTGATTGTGAACAGTTTAGGCAAACTTTTAGGATTAGAAAATGAGATGTATCCGGCATTTTATACTAATGAATCTACGATGCCCGTCAATATTATGAAATTTGGTCTCATCCGATTGGATTGTAATATTATTTCTGGTCCCTTTATAAATGTGAAAGAAGCCCACACCCTTTTTTCATTTAACTTGGATGTTGAGCCAGGATACAGGCTTGTGAAGGAACCTCATAACATTATCTATCTACCCGTCATACTATCCGGTCGACAATACATAGACAACGTTACTATTCGAGTTGCGACTGATAACGGCAACTTGATTGACTTTGGAGGAGAAACCATCAACATCATAGTTGAATTAAAAGAGATAAACCAATATGGGATTCTGCTTTAAACCGCGACATTCAACTAGCGGCTATTTAAATCATCATATAAATAGAACCGAAGAAAAAAACATGAACATTCGTCGAGTAACTGTAAATCGAAGAAGACTTCAGTTGTCTAATAAGGATTATAAATTTCTTCAAATCTATTGGCTTGCATATAAGATATTAAATCATGGCTGTTTATGTAAGAAATGAGATGTTGAACGTATTTGAAAAACCGGTCATCGATAACTCCATCAGAAGATGTGATGAACATGCATACCCACCTGCAGGATCGCCAAATTACAAACATTCTGATACAGTCACCTTTACGATCAATAATATGGACCTAATTCTCAAAATTTCGGATAGTTACATCAATATACAGGGAACATTTAAACCTAAAGAAGCTGGTAAAAAGTGCTATTTGGCCAACAATGCTATCCCTGGCCTATTTGATGAAATTAGATATGAAATGGGCGGACAAAAGATTGCTGAATGTCGAAAACCTATTATAACGACAGCAATGAAAAATATGGTGTCATATGGTGAAAAACACGCGAACTCATTAGAAACTTCCGGTTGGGAGCTCACTGAAGATAATCAACCTTTGGTAGATTCAACGAGTAATACATTTACGGGAAGAATCTTAATAAAACATCTATTCGGTTTCGCTGAATCTTACAAGAAAGCTATAATAGGCGTTAAGCATGAGATGACGCTAATAATTGCCCGATCATTCGACAACTGCTATATACGTGAAGTCGAGGCGGACATAACTATCACTAAAATGGATTGAATAGTCAAACATATTGCTCCTGAGAATGATGCGGATGTTCTTATAAATAAAAAAATTAATGACAAAAATTTGCGATCCATTAAAATACCACACCATAAATGGGATCTTTATGAATTACCTACTCTAAGACAAACTTCTTACGACATATGGGCGATTAAAACCACTACATCCATGGAACGACCTAGATATGTAATTATTGGGTTTCAAAATACCACTTTCACTGAGAATAGGAAAGAAGATGTGACGGCGTTTACGGCCGCTGATATAAGTAATATCAGATTATATCTAAATTCTGAAGTTTACCCATTAGAGCGTTGGAATTTAGATGTTGGGAAAAAGTTGGATACTCTCGCTTATTATGCTTCCGAAGATTTTCAGAGAAGTTACTACAAAAAGGAAAATCTTCAACCAATGTTCAGCCTTACCGAGTTTAGAGCGAACCCCATATTCGTAATTGATTGTGTATCCAAAAATAATCAAATCTTCAACTGTGGATGTCAAGGTTGAATTCGAAACACGTAAAATGCGGTTCCCTATCAGCACTAAAGCATATGCACTCATTATCCATGAAGCTATTATAAGTTATAATGCATTAGATGGCACTGTACGCACTGAATATGTGGGGCTGTAGTTCATATAATTAAGTATATCTAAAAGTATACTTGTGTTCACTTCTAACAAAAATAATATGTAATCTTTTTTAAATAAAAAAACATTAAAACTATGTTTATTGTTTTATTTATATTTTAATTACACATATAAATTATTATAAAAGTAATCCTTAATCAATTTCACCGTCTGACTGTGACTCTCTATCCAAACCATGTTTACTTCTAATTTGTGGGGTGATGTATGGTAAGGCCTCGTTCAAGAAACGCTTCAAACTTAGGCTGACCATCTTCTCACAAAGTGTATCCAAGTCCAGCTCACATGCATTATATTGGCAGCAAAGACTGCTGCCTTCGCTGTATTTCTCATACCATTCATTCTGTAATGCTACGGCTTCCGGGAACGGCCATATGTCAGCACCATAGTTGATGGAGTGTAAAGCATCCATGGCCAGTACATCCAGTTCCTTCCCAATTCTGCTTATTGCTGATTCTAAGTCGATAGCTTTAGACCCGTGCTCTTCGGAATACATCATCCACATATCGAAATAATCTGAAACAATATTTAGCCGTTATGAAAGGAACAAATATGGGTCAAGTTATATTTACAATAAAATTGTAGAATTTCTTAATGAAATAATGTGTATATTATATGTAATTAAAAGTAAAAAAATGTTTACAATGACTCTACCACAGATGCATGAATTGATTGCTGGCTAACTAAATCTAACCGTATAATATGAGCTCTAGTAGTTGAGCCATAACACGGTATTTCCCCCTAATAGACCAATGAATATTGGCCGGCAGCGGCATTAATCGTATCAATGATTTCAGATGTCATTATTTCAAAAATGCGTCTCGGCAGCCAACACTGGAAAAGCTCAAGTGTAAGCCGATCAATTAAATGAATGAGTAAACATTTACCATACCTAGTATCTTTGACAAATATCGCCTTAATAATATAAAGTTGTCCTACAACTAATAACCTTAGTTCCCGCTGATCCAATATTGTGGACCATTCACCAACTAACTTATTTAGAGTATCTATCTGAGCTTGAGCCATGGTAGAATACAAAAAAAATATTTTTCTACCTGTATAACACACACAATACTACACTTGGTTATTATTTGGAACTTCTTAACACTCTTAAAGCTTACGATTTTAAACTGACTTTATTTGGATATAGACGCTACTATATATCCTCTCTAAAAATCCCCCTCTCCTATACTTCCCTCCCTATTCATAATTCATAAGCCTGACGATCGGCTCCAATTCTAGTTACACCGCTATAGAATAACAAGTGTACATACATAGTAATTTCTAATTTTAAGGTACCTACACTCATTACATTTCAATGTGTATAGAGTAATGAAAGGTACTTGCGATGCTCATTACACATTGAAAGATACTTACGATGCAATTACGCTCATTACAGTACGGGTACAGAGTAATTGGAAAGTACTTGCTAACTAAATCCTCCACTTTGCTTAAGCTCTTGCTTCGATATTCATACCGTGTATGCTTGCGCCCGGCCGGTTCCTCACTCTAATCTTAGCGGTTGAGAGTCAAGGATGTGCGGACTTCATCCCCTATTTATGAAAAACAATTATGCCTATTATTTAGAATGTACTTAGGGTACAAAACGCTCTGTACGCTACAATAGTAATAACCGAGAGGTACTTAGATTAAACTCATTACACTTCATGACTTGCATAGCAATTACTATATATACAAGATACCTACACTCATTACATTTCAATGTGTTTGGAGTAATGAGAGGTACTTACGATAATCATTACACATGGTGTATAGGGTAATTGAAAAGTACTTACTATGTAATTACACTCACTACATGGTTTACAGAGTAATTGGGAGGTACTTGCTAATTGCGCTAAGGGTGGGTACTTAGGGTAATTACTAATTACATCAATTGCCTCTGACCTTGCCTCTGACCTTGGACCAGAACTGGCTAATCATAACTACTCTTGGCTAACTTAATTTTGGGTATCTAGAAATAGGTCAAAACAAATACGTGAGAACAATTCGTAATATTTGTACCCATTTATTAAATAATTTTTTGTAATTTGATAAATACATTTTTTGACAGTTTTTAAAATTCACTTAGGTACTTGATATGGGTGTTTGACTTGCATGTTTTACCCATATTTTTGAGTATGTTTGACCATATGTTTGACCCATATTTCTATTTAAAAATATTCGATGACGCCCTACACATATTGAATAAAAAGATCGAATAGTTTCAGGGTTTTTCTTCAATAATATTATCGATTCATTTGCACCATATTGTTTATTTTTAGCAACGCTCTTTCGCATGTTTCACAAAATGAGGAGAATGCTTTTCGACGTAAAAATCTAATTTCATTCCACCAATAAAACATTTGTAATGTTTTATTCTAAGTATTACTTAATAATAATCAAGGCTATGTATAGATTTGGTGTCAGTGTAGTGCAAGTAGTTAATATACATTTCTAAATTTATGCTTGATAGTTACATTCTCTTTAGCTTCTAGATACCTTACCTTTTATATCAATGTTTATTGGAATTTAATCAACGATATTTATACTTTCGTTTATATATAATGGTACTATATACATCTGTTTAGATACCTCTCGTTAATTGATAAAAATTAATATAGAAATATAAACCCTTAAAGGGTTTAGTTTTAACATTTTAAAATTCAAATCAAAATTTTCTAGAAATCAAAAACGATTTTATATAATTATGTCTTCTTAACGATTAACCTCTGCTTTGACAACATTTATATTTAAATTTTAGTTCTATCCATAAAGTCGCGCTATTTATAAAAAATTTAACAGCTTAGGGAAATTTAATTTTTCTTTGCAGAAAACGTTAGAAAGATTAATTGACAATGCTCCTAAAAACACTCCTTGTCATTCTATATTTAAAAAACTTGAAATACTGCCTCTCCCTTGTGTGTATATTCTTGAAACTTTGATAGAAACACATGAAAATTTAGACATCCTAAATCGGCATAGAGACATACATAATTATGAAACTAGAAATTGTCAAGATTTTGTAATCAATAGATATAGGATTAATATGGCCAAGAACAATAGTCTTGACATTTCATTGTACAAATATTTTAGGAAATATTTTACACATATCAATTTGGACTCGATGACGCACATTCAGTTTAAAAACATTACAGAAACCTTTTTATTAAATTATTGTTTTTATAGTATTGACGAATTTATAAACGAATTAAAATAATATATAGACTATTTGTTCTTTTATTACTTTATATATTTATTGGGTTTATGTATTGTGTTTAAATTATTGTATCAGTACTATCTATCTATCTATCTATCTATCTATCTATCTATCTATCTATCTATCTATCTATCTATCTATCTATCTATCTATCTATCTATCTATCTATCTATCTATCTATCTATCTATCTTTTTTTTTTGTCTTGTCGGGTGAGGAACATTTTATATGCCGGCCCCTGTGCTTGGGATCTGATCTTAAATCTATCGCGACAGGGAGTGTGAAACTCCAGGGCTCTCTGGGTGCAAGTCCCTGTTTACTCACTAAACCTCACCTCATATCCCTACCTTCCTTTTCTGGAACCGCTCTCGCATTACTTCGGAAAAGGAGGTTGTCTTTGGTATCTGGTTTTCTCAGTGTCTACTGTCTTCTTCTTTTGTCTCGAGAATCGATCGGACTGTACTGTAGACTGCTTTCCATCCTGCTTCAGAATCCAGTGAGCTGACAGTCAAATTTTCTGGGTTAAAGGTATACCCCATTGCATCTTTGAATAGTCTTCGTTGATGTTCCCACTTAGAGCATATAAATAGGGTGTGTTCCGCATCATCTATTTCTTGACAGTACCTACAACTGTCGGTTGCTGCTCGGTTCCGTTCAAAAAGGTATTTGTTAAAACCTCCATGGCCTGTAAGGCCCTGGGTCAGCCAGTAGTCCACCTCGCCATATGTTCTATTCATCCAGTTTTCAATGCTGGGAATAAGCCTCCAAGTCCACCTTCCTTAACTGCTCCGGTTCCACGAATCCTGCCACTGCTCCATCAGGTTTTCTTTGGCAACTTTTTTTGAGACACCTTGATATGTTTTTGTCCTTTCTTCGATCAAAAATTTGATTGGTGCGACTCCTGCTAATACACATGCTGCCTCAGACGACACTATTCTATATGCACTGCAGATCCTTAAGCTTACGTTTCTTTGTATTCAAGTTAGTTTTAATAGGAGATTTTTGTTGTTGGTTACTCTATTCCATATCGGTGCTCCATACATTAGCTGAGAATGAATAACACTACTGAGTGTACGTCTTTTGGATTCACGCGGGCCTCCGATATTGGGCATGAGGCTGACGAGTGCAGTAGTTGTTTTACCTGCCTTCTCTATTGTGCGTGCTACATGTTCTAAAAAGCTTAGTTTTGTATCTAGCCACACACCCAGGTATTTAATGGCTTTGCTAGGAGTTACTATTGTACCCCGTAGTGTAAATTCTATTTGTCTCATTTTCCTCTTTTTGGTTAGCAATACACATTCTGTCTTCTCTGGTGCAAGCGTTAGACTGTTATTGTCCATCTAACGTGCCACTCTTTCAAATGTGGCATTTACTACATTCATGAGTTCTTCTTCACTTTTGGCTGCTACTACCACTGCAACATCATCTGCAAACCCAACTAGTGCTGCTTCCCCCGGCATCTTTTATTGCAGTAGCGGGTCGTATATAACGTTCCAGAGTGTGGGTCCTATCTATCTATCTATTTTTTTTTTTTTTTTTTTAGGAGGAATCGTCTAAAGACGCCGCTGTTCCCGTGAACAACGGTAGTGTAGGATTCCAGCAGACGCGCTAGCCTACCCACTAAACCTCTCCTTTTTCGCCACGCAGGTATCCTGGGACTATCGTTAGACATTACTTTAGAATACCGGGCTGTCCTTTTTCTTTAATATCTGTGTTTTGTCTGTATTTCGTCATTGGAACTGCCTTTCCTCCTCTTCTTTTATTTTCATAACTAGTTTTATAAATGTGTGTATTTTCTTCCATTTTTTTACGTTTTCTGTCATTTCCCTTGTAACAGTTTCCACTTCCAATCTGTTTCCTAGTCTATAGCAAATTGTAACCGTTCTCTCTACCATCTCTTGCAGACAAAGACTGTATGAGCAGGACTATCGACCTCTCCGCAGTAAAGACATATCTCATCTGTCGCTTTCCCTATACGAAATGTGTATGTTCGGAATGAACCATGTCCCGTGAAAAACTGAGAAAGGTAATACTCTGTCATTTTATGTCGACATTCCAGCCACGATTTGATGTCTGGGATTAATGTTTTGGTCAATTGTGCCACATCTCTTGTATTATCCCACCGTTGTTGCCATTGAGTAACTGATCTAGCCCTCGCACGAGCCTTAGCTTCTTCTAGTATATCACGATCAATATCGTGTGTGCGTATTCGCTCCTCAATCAGTAGGTCTATAGGCAGTATGCCGACGAGAACTTGTAGAGCTTTTGTCGAGGTCGTTCTGTAAGCTGATGTAACTCTCAGCAATGTCTTCCTTTGGATTGTTTCCACCATTCTCCTGTATTTTTTAAGGTGCATTGCGTTTCTCCATACCGGTGCTCCGTAGAGGACTATTGATTGAACAACTCCTGCTAGGACTTTCCGTTTTTTCGATGATGGTCCTCCTATATTTGGCCATATTTTCATTAGGTTTGTTATGCTTCCGTCTGCTCTTTTAACTGTGCGTTTAATGTGTTCGGTAAAATTCAGTTTCTCATCTATCCAGATACCTAAATATTTAACCTGCTTTTGAGGGACGATCACAAGACCGTCGATCATAAAACTGATATTTTCCCTTGCTCTAGGACCTTTTATAATTACCGCCTCTGTCTTATGAGGGGCTAGGTTCAGGAAATTGTCATCCATCCACCTCTGAATTGTCCTCATCGATATATCAGCAGCTAGAGATAAATTTTCTTTAGTCTCCGATTCTACCAGTACCACCAGATCGTCTGCGTATGCAATAGTTCTGCAATTCTCCGGTAACTCAATTTGTAGAACGCCGTCGTACAATACGTTCCAGAGGGTTGGTCCAAGGACCGAGCCCTGCGGAACCCCCATTGAGACTCATCTCCTGTATTGTTTATAACACAATTTGAAATTAATATACTTGGTTCCCGAAAAATTACATTTTAGAAACCGTTTGCATTCAGATGATGAATGTTTTAGTTTTTCTTTAATTTTAATTACTTAATATTTCTATTAAATGGAGTAGTTAACAGCATAGTTGAAAACATTTTAATAGGAAGACGTGAAAACTGTAATTTATAGTAAAAATTGACAAAGGATTCTTCCTATCCGTTGTCAATGAAACATACAACAATAGACACTAACTTGTAGTAAATAAAACCTTAACATATTAAAATGGTGCTTATTATGTATTTATGTAATAAGTAATTTTTAGTAAGTTATGTGAATTAGTATGGGTATCAACTAATCGTATTGGTTTGAAGTAAGGTTTTTTAATATTATTATTAGAAACAGAAAAATTCTATATTTCAAATTATTATTTGTTGCTAGTAGAAAGAATTAAAAATGTAGTTGAGGATTTACATTCACAAAAAATAGCATTTGGTTTTAAATAATGGGTTTTGGTTTCGGCTGAGCAGCTCAAGGTTCTTTATAAACCATAGGCGGCGGCAATGTGTGAAACAACCGACAAAGATTAATAATGAAAATGTTTTTCGTTTACAAGTAACTGGTGAATTGAAATTGTTGCCTCAATTTTATGTCCATATACCTTGTATTATAGCGACTTTCGTACAGTAAAGCCTGCTTGTTTACCATCTACTACTTATAACCGCACACAGATTAGTGAAAATACAAAAATCTTTGGTATGTTCAACTTCTAGTAACAAAAAGTCCACCGATGCAGCATAGACATAGTGTTCGGCTTAATTATTTTTCAGAGTTTTTGTGCTAATCATAATGAGCCTAATCTGGTCAATACATGGGCTGTAATATAGATTTAAGAATGGAACTAGGCGGAAATCGTAATATTATAAGTCGCAAATACTGGCATCTCTATCATGGACTAACTTACGAAATTAGATTTTTAAGGAGTTTAATACATAATGTCAAATTATTCTATTACTTATCTAATGGAATAAAGTAGATTTGCAATTGATTATAATAGTTTTTTTGTTTTGGCTAACTGGTCCTTTGGAAAGTCGCCACTGGCGTTCGTTTCATAATCGGTTTAGTTGTTACTCATATGTTAATCATTCTGTGATGAACGGACCAACCTGATTATTTGGAGTGTAATTTGCTGACTTTAATTTGCAAAATATGGCACTTATTTTTTTAATTTGTGTGTTTATTTGAAATTGGTGTTTAAATAAGAACTGCGACTTTAATAAATCTGAAGTATGTGTGTCACTTCAACGATTATTGCCAAAAAAAAAGTCTTCAACGTAAAGCATTTACTATTATTTCGAAAATAAAAGTATTTTTTAAGGTAGGTTGTTATGTTTAACTGCATAAAATATTAATTTACTTTTACGACTGTAATTTATGTTTTATATTTTTTTCCAGTGTCTAAGACTACTTCAGAATAGTCATGTGTTTTGTATTCAACTGTAAGTAGGTACTATGTAGTAAGAAAATAATTTGTGTTTTTCACAAAACCTGTTTGTAGTGCCTACTTGAACTACTTACTACCCTTCACCTTACTCGTATCAACCTTCTGCAAATTTGTAACCCTCTAGTTTTTATGGCAGTCTTGACGGGATATATATTAAGCTCACTTCACTGTAGCTCCCTGGGAGTCAGGAAAGAAGATACTCAGAGATAAACAAAAATGTTATTATGACTTTTAAATTTACAATCTGTATATATGGCATGTCATTGATTTCCATTTTACAATAGTTGTACTTTCATAAATACATCTCCAACGCAAAATTATTTATTTATTGATGAAATAAATGTATTTTAAAGATCCCACATTGGTAACCTCGATAACACTTATGGGTTTACATTGATGACCACGCATGAACAGCCTGAAATGGATTTCGTTAAAAAAAAAACGAGCACTCATAACAGCAGCATGGAGCACCACAGCACTACAGCACTAGCATAGTCAGTAAATAAATATAACAGGGGTGAGTTTAATATTTTTCCGCTACTACAAAATGTTATAAATTCAAAACAAACTAATCTTCACTTCGATAAACCATCACAAAAGCAAGAAAGCAAACAAACTAAAATAAATTAAAATTATTGATTTTTCATATATTTATAAACAACCTGCAATTAACATTTAGTAATTCTCTGTATACACTAATATGTATTATACATTAATTCAAACAACAATTAAAATATAAAAGAATGGTCAAGCGTTAATCTATAGAGCGAAGAAAGTGCTGTTAAAATATCTTTAAAATGATTCAGCCGAATCATTATCTTGTTGACTATCCTCTATAAACTACTGATGCACTATAGGTACTGTCATAGATTTTTGGATCCAGCCAACATTTAAACATTTGACCCAATAATCTATTGGTTTTGAAATTGTTTACTTATCATATAAAAATAAGATAAAACAGTTTTAAACAAAAAAACATACATTTATTTAATAAAAACAAAGCAACTAGCATGTATTGAGGATCCAATAAATACAATTTTATTAAAGAATATATACAATTTACTATTTGACTTTTAACGTACTTACATCATGTTTTCATATTTCAAAAAGGGGAAGTATTTAGTGCCCACTGTCGCACTACTTACTAATCTTCACCTTACTCGTATCAACCTTCCGCAAATCTATCACCTCCAATTTTTGTGGCAGTCTTGGTAGGATAAAATAAATATTAAGCTCACTTCACCGTATACTCCCTGGTTGCCGGGAGAGGAGATATTCGGAGATAAACACAATTGTTATTATAACTCTTGAATTTACAATTAATATACATGACATGTCATTGATTTTCATTTTACAATAATTATATTTTTATAAATCTCCAACGAAAATTAATTAATTTATTGATGTGATAAATGCATTTTAAAGATCCCACACTGTTAAAAGGAAAAATGGATTATTTTGATAAGGTAGCTTCTTGGCGACATAAATATGGAAATGTACAATTTATAGATGTTTGTTATAAAAAATAAATAAACATCCATTGTTTTGCAGTTGTCACTTTACCAAATGGGGATCAGAAAAATGGATCAACCATAATATTTAAATTTAATTAATGAGAAATTTTGCCTTTGCATTACTTAAGAAAAGGTATGTACAAATGCACATTTTTTCACATGATTTGACTCCGATGCATTTTTATGTCTCGAATCATTTTGTTGTCGTTACTAAAAAAAAAGGTAATTATGCTAGACAGTTATGTTTTGATGCCATTTTACGAAAAATATCTAAAAATAATAGTAAAATAAAATATAGGCACAATACTAACATAACCTCAAAGTTAGTATAAAGCTATTTATTTACATAATAAAAATCTTACCTTGGATATTATTTGCGAAAATCTATAATCAAAACTTTGTTTACCCAAATATGTAAAGCAAAAATTGTATTCTCGCTTAATTTATAAATGACCAAACAATTAAAAATTGCTTGGGGGATTTACAATGCATTACTAATTTGTTTAGAAAAGTTTTTAGGCTCCGCCCATTGTGTAAATTTACGGAAAACCAAATAGATTATAACATTGAACCGCTTCTCTGTACGTAAAAAGACAAAAATACAATTAAAATGACAATAAGGAATAATTTTATATACATTGAAACTTAACCATACTTTTTACTTTCGTATCTGTATACAGATATAAGGAAAGTATAGTAATCATGATTTTTTTTGACCTCCAGTTTTCGACGGATTTTTACGTTTTGAGGTCTCCTGAATCCGTTTTGACTATTTTCGGGATGATGTCTGGGAGGGTACTTTATAGGGGGTCATTTTTATATTTTATGAAATATATCTGTTACTTACGTTTGGACAAGAAAATTCTTTAAATAAAAATTACTTCTTATATTATTTTCTATAATTTTTGTATTATACAAAATTTTCCTTTAATGGTCCGTATTCGAGAAATTTGACAAAATGTAAAAAAATTAGTTTTTTATGAAAATTGTTCAAATAAAAGTTGTTTGCGATATAATTCTCTATAATTTTTGTCCTATATATAATTTCTCTAAAATAGACCGTATTCGAGATATTTGAGAAAAGGTATAAATTTCGAACTTTAAAGAAAATCCAAAAACAGATAAAGAAAAACACATTAAAATTTTGAATTTAAGCTTAATTCCGGCCTGAGGTGAACTGATTGAATTTTGGGCAGAGTCGGATCATCTGGGGGGTATTTTATGGGTAGTCAGTTTTATATTTTATAAAATATATCTGTTATTTACGTTTGGAGAAGAAAATTCTTTAAATAAAAGTTACTTCTAATATTATTCTCTATAATTTTTGTTTCGTATAAAATTTTTCTAAAATGGTCCGTAGTCGAGAAATTTTTCAAAATGTGAAAAATTCTGATTTTTAAGAAAATTTTTAAACTAAAAGATATCGATCTCTATAATTTTTGTTTTTTACATGATTTCTCTAAAATGGACCGTAATGGAAAAATTATATAAAATTGAAATTTTTTAGCATTTTCGTTGGCAATGAGTGTATATAGAAACATGTTTCGAGTTAGATGTATGTGAAAAATGTATATATTAAGTTAACCTCTAAATATTTACAGAGGTGATTTTAACGTATATTTATTTGGATGAAAAAATGTATACGTTAATTTAATTTTTACAGAAATACAATTCAATATAAAATCGTAATATTTAACATGCTTTAAAAATAAACATACTGAGTTACGGAATAACCACTATAAGCAGATATGATTAAATTTAGACTAGAATGTATTCCCCTGCTTTTTCCGTATTCAGATGCACACTTTTCGGTTCTAGACTTTTCCACACATAGACTACAAATAGTACAATCATTCTGTTCTTTCATCGGATGCAAGTCTTTCAGCAAGTAGTATCTCATTAATAACTCTATCTGGGGTCTCTTGATCTGTAGTACCTTAGTAGCCATGTGTGGATTTGGCTTCTGTCGTCAAGGTTTTGCTTACCAAATACAGATTCATGTCCTGTAAATTGGCGTTATCAGTTCTCTTTGGATAGTTTTTGTTAAACCAAATTTTCCCAACAAACAAATGATTCAGTTCACACAGGTTTGTAAAAATTTTTCAAATATTCCCACATTAAAAACAATGTTCTACTCGTTGGTCCATACGATCCTCGATTATACGCTACTGAATCGAAAAAAGTGTAAACTAAACATTCACTAGCTACCTTGATGAACTGATAAACATAAATTAAGGAGACAGACTATACCTGGATGTTCACTGTAACATTAACAATACTGTTTCGTTTTCATGCCCGTAATTAACTTAAACACAGAAAATAAAAATAAATTCATAAATTTAATCTGCGGAAATTATATAATAATTCGGGGCCACCCATTAATATCAAATGAAATCTCTGTCACGTCCTGTATGCAAAATCAAGTACGAATATAAATCAGCACTGATGAGCTTCGCTTCTGTACAATAGAAGTAAAAATTTGCATTTTTACTTTCCTATCTGTATACAGATAAGGAAAGTATAGAAATCATGATTTTTTTCGAACTCGTGTTTTCGACGGATTTTTACGTTTTGAGGTCCCCTGAATCCGTTTTGACTATTTTCGCGATGATGTGTGTGTGTGTTTTTATTAATTTTTATTAATTTTTATTAGTTTTTTTTAATTTTCACTCCCGTATTCCCCCCTTAAAATGTGAAAATTCAAAAACCATGAAACACATTATTTTTGGTTATTTAGTCAGTAGCTGTTATTCAAATTTTTATATTTTAAACTTTAAATAACAAAAAATATATAAAATTGAAATTTTTTAGCATTTTCGTTGGCAATGAGTGTATATAGAAACATGTTTCGAGTTAGATGTATGTGAAAAATGTATATATTAAGTTAACCTCTAAATATTTACAGAGGTGATGCAATGGGTTGTACAAAATAACCGAAAAAAGATAGGAAAGTCATGTGTTGGACACATCAGATTTTTTATATACAGAAACTTTTGTAGGTCGGAACTTACTTAAATCGCATTTCGGCTGACCTGGCTGATATAATTTCAGCAGTTATGTTAGTGAAGTACTTTTGCTTTCACCCTACCACTTTATAAGCTTGGGTCTTTTTGGTAATCGCATGCTAACTCCGTTATTGGAGATATAAACTTAATCCTTTTTGGCTCTGTCGCTGTGCAGTAGCTGTCATATATTAAGCTAATATGTCATTTACCCTCTTCCACTCTTTTTTTCTATTCGAACCGAATGAATATTAACGGATATAATGGCTTAGATCCTTTTGATTTTATCACTGCTTATGATTTTTCTCTTCAACTTTAAATTACGTCACGTACCCTTCATAGCGCCGGTTATTTCACGCAGAGCCTTTCAATAATAATGGAATTATGAACTAACTCGCTTTTATCTTTGCCACTGCGTATGATTTTTCTTTTCAAAGTTAATCTATTCCTCGTATAGTGCCGTTCACTTCATGCAAATCAGACCAATAACAACGTAGATATTGACTAATACCCTCATGACATTGCCAATTCGCATAATATTTTTCTCTTTAAAACTTAATCCCCTGTATAGTGTCATTTATTTTATGCAAATCGAATCAATAATAATGGAGATATATCTTATATATTGAATACCAATAATTATTTTTTAAAAAATACATTTTACTACTAAAAAGTATAAAGTATGTTTCTGGAAGGTGAGTTGTTATAAAACTAAAGATTTGAATTTGTGTCACCCCTATTTATAAGTTAGGTAAAACAAAAGATATAGCAAAAAGTTGTAAGGCGACAAAAGTGTTGGATTTGCAAGAAATGCAATGCAACTCAATGATAACTATTCTAGGAATCGCAAATAAACTATATTTTAACTCTAATGAAAGTTATGATAACATAATCATAGGAAACAGAAGTAAGAATTCTAAAGACGCGGCAAGTCCAAGATAAGGTCCCACCAAGATCTAGCGGCAACAAAAACTAGTTCGTTGCCGGCAGTTTTCTAGCTTTTACATTTTAACTTTTGTATTGTTAAAGACATAAAATAAAGTTCCGCTTTTTGTAAAGTTTTTGTCAATTTTTAAAATATCAATTTACTCGTATATTAGCGAACCTAAAAGTTAAATTTACTATGAAATAATATAACAGTATGAATTTTTTTATTTAGCATATATAATTCAGAAGAATTAATCATGTTAAAAATTATGTCTCTAATTTCTGTTATACTATTTCAGTCCTTTTGAAAAATTATTAATTACATTAAAATTCTCAACTTTTGAATGCCTACAATAATTCTCTGTTTATAAAGATAAATTTCCATTTTTAGTAAAGCTTTCAATCTAAAATGATAAACAGACTGAAAAAAAAAATAAGAACTACGAACAACGAACAAAGATCCCTTCAGACACGTAAAAGTCGAAGTACAGTTTCTTCAAATTTACTTGGTAGTAAAATGTCTTCTGTGGTATTTTCTCAAATTTAAAAATATTATTTTCCTAGAGAATTATTGTAAACCCAATGAACTTCGCGAAATACACTGTAAAGAAAAAATAATAGATATTAATGGCCTCTTCTACGCTAGTATTATCATACGTTTTATACGTATAATGTATCTATACAAAATTAAAAACTGCCTTCTAATACACAATAAACTTACACGGGATTATATATTTAAATAAATATTGGCACTCCCCTGGTATTCTGCCTATTTAAAGTGTGTACATAACAAAGACTGTTTAAATTTTTGAACTTGTAATTTTTCCAGTCAAGGTTAAGTAAGTCGAGAAATTAATCCCAAGCGTGACATTGAAATGTGTTTTTCAAAAAGAAGAAAGGATCGGTTTTATTAGGTATTTATAACAACACGTCATTTAGCGTTTAAGCAAGTTCTGTTTTTTTTCTCGTTCTCGATTTTCCAGCCATGGACTAAAAATTGGTTAAAAAAACTGCACGTTCTTGTGAAAGATTATTCGAAATATGAGTATAAGCATTTAAATAGACTATTATCTCAGGGTTATGAAATTGTGTAAAGCTATTACATTTTTTATTTATCAAAATATCTAATTGTTTGTTATTCTTATAATGTATATCATATGTTTACTAATACAATTAACTAATTTTAAGTAAGATAACTATTGTTGCCCCTGGAAATTATAGGAGGCAAAGGCATCTATTGGCTATTACCGAGTATTCGGTATCAGAAGATAGTAATAAAAACCTTTTTAAAAGCCATAGGCGCTTCATTTAATAAATAAAAAAAGGAGACACTATTAAAATAATCATTTATATAATATGTAATAGTGTTTGAATTATTTTTTTTTGTCTATTCAGTACTATAGAGATGATGCAGGTGTAAAGTATGGTAATTTAATATTCAGGAGAAACTAATCAAATTACATTAACAAGCCTTTTAGAAGTTCTAATCCTTGCATAAGACCGGTGTGAAGTTAACAGTAACTTTTATCAGTAAAAAATAACCGAAAAACACCCGATCGGGAAAGCAGTGGCGTCTGGCATACAACTTATTTTAATAATCTTGTCAATATGTATTTTACACATTATTATCGACAAATTATTAATATAACGGTTAAAAATAACCCTTAAAATATTTATTCTACAAAGGAAAACAGATCGCAATTTAATTTTTACATTTAAAAAATCATAATTACACTAACATACGCTATAGGTAAACATTTCTTTCGGGTCCGCTGAATAATGTAAAATTACCCCATAAAATAATTATCATATGAAGTGTATTAAACAGGGTGAATTTTAACCCTTAAACTTAAAAATAAATAATAATCATATGAAGTCGACTAGATTACAACTTGGTTTTACATTTCAAAAATCATTAAATACACTTACTACTAATACGCCACAAGAGACAATCCCTTCGGGCCGTCAAACAGCGTGAATTTAACCCTCAAACTTTAAAATAAATAATAATCCAATGAAGACGATCAGATCCCAACTTGGTTTTGGATTAAAAAAAGCATAATTACACTCATCAAAGTATACTGTAAGACGAAACTATCTTCCGACCTGTCAAACAGGTTGAAATTAACCCATAAACTTTAAAATAAATAATTACCCCTATGAAGACGAATAAAATCCCCAAATTGATTTTAAATTTTAAAAATCAAAAATACACCCCACCAAAGTAAACTGTGAGAAAAAATCCCTTCCGACCCGTCAAAACAGTGTAAAATTACCCTTAAACTTTAAAATAAATAATTTCTTAATGAAGACGATCGATCCCCAACTTGGTTTTACACTAAAAAAAAAAAAAGATAAATATCACTCATCGAAGTACCACTGTGAGTGAAAAATCTCTTCCGACCCATCAAACAGGGTGAAATTAACCCTTAAATTTAAAAATAAATATATATCATTAAATCCCTACTTGGCTCTCACATTAAAAAAAGCATTAAATACACTCCATCAAAGTACAAACAACTTTTATTTGAACAATTTTAATAAAAAAATATATCTTTTTTTTTCAAATTTATCAAATTTCTCGAATACGACCATTTTAGGAAAATTTTGTAAAAAAAAATTATAGATAATAATATTAGAAGTAACTTTTATTTGAAGAATTTTCTTTTCAAAAACGTAAATAACAGACATATTCCATAAAATATAAAAATTACCAGTTATAAAGTACCCCCCCAGATGTTTTGACTCTGCTCAAAATATAAATCAGTTGATTGGATGAATGAATAAAGCTTAAGTTTTAAATTTGGTGTTTTTCTGTGTATCGGTTCATGAGCAATGTGGATACACACACACACACACACACACACACACACACACACACACACACACACAGCGA